>WNWK01015779.1:20436-46749 GCA_009830355.1 Cherax destructor | reverse complement strand
GTTCACAGTTTAGGGCATCCATGGTTAGGTTCACGGGCTAGGGCATCCATGGTTAGGTTTCTTCTTTCTTTTTGTTTTTAAGAAAAAAAAAGAAAATAAAAATAAAAAAAAAAGAATAAAAAAAAGAGGGGAACGTGGAGGAATAGCTCCTAGGAGGAATGAAAGGGGCGTAAATCACCCTCCGCGCCCAAGAGGACCTCAACACCGCAAGTAGGGCAGATGCAGCATGGAACCCGTGCCATACCCTACCCTTCACGCCAGTAAACCGGCGATCCTGGATAGCAACCTCACATCCACCGAGCTACCTCGGCGGACAAAAGAGAGGGCGGCCGGATATCCGCCACAAAGCATACCTCTTTCGGTCACCACCCCTGGAATCCGAAAGGTGGCCTCCAGAGATACACCCGTCGCCCGAAAGATACCCAAAGCCACCCTCCGGGAGACCGGAGAGGGATCGGGACATCCCCAGGTGATCCAGATTCCATGGCAAACTACACCACCGCCAAGAACCTCAATGGAGGAGAGAAGTGGAGAGAAGCTCCCAGGGTAAAGAGGGGAAGGAAATAAGGGAGGCATGAGGAGGAAAGGGAAAAGGGAGGATGGGGAAAATGGGAAAGGGAAGGGGGAATTGGGGGGTAATTAGGTTCGGTCTGAGGAAGAAGACCAAAAGGTCCAATTCCTTAGACCGATAGCCTCTTTACCTCGTCAAGGAACCCCCCTTAAAGAGGTGATTTTTCGTAAATATTTTTTTTTCTCGTTTATTGGGATATCTTATTGAAATTTGGCCAATGTATGATGGAAAGACGCTTCTTAACATACACCAAAAATGAAAGAAATTGGACGATAAATAACAGAGTTCACTTCTCAGCAATTAGCCGCCCCTTAGCGGTATATTTTCGTATGGTTTTTATGGTTGTATTCTCGTTTTTTTTGGTCTCATTTGATAGAATGGAAGATATCAAAATCATATCTATTTTTTGTAATATTAGTTTCACGAAGAAAAGTAAAGTGGACCCCCGAGTAACGAACACCCCGGAAATTGTACAATTATGTAAGTATAATATTGTAAGTGCTTTTGTAAGTGTATTTTTGGGGGTCTGAAATGGACTAACCTACTTGACATTATTTCTTAAGGGAGTAAATTCGTTCGGTAATGGCACTTGAGCAGGCTTCTGGAATGAATTTTGTTCATTACTCGGGGGTCCACTGTACCTTGAAATTGAGCTCAAAGTAGTGAAAATGTTCAATTTTTGCCGATGTTCAATGAACTTTCTTGTGCAAGTCAAGTTGGTTAACTTTATTAATTATATTCTAACCTAACCACTCTGTAATCTGGCAAACTCAATAATCCGGCACACTACAGGTCCCAATGATGCTGGATTTGTGATGGCCGACCTGTATATGAAATCAAAGAATAACTCAAAATAACTACAGTTTTAATATAAAAACTTGAGAAAACATTACTAGTAGTATTGTACAGTACTAAAAATATATCAATAGTATCTCTAATACAGTAACAGTATAACTGATAAAATACAAAATTTACTGAGCATAATCCTTTGCAGATTCTCTTACTAAAACCCCTTCACAAGCAATCCCTTGATGCTGGTGAAGGGGTTTCAATCCAAAGAATTTAATTATTATATTTAAGAGGGAAGCACTAAACCCATAGGGGTCATACAGTGCCTGGAGAATGGGAAGCAATCAGGTTCGATATAAGGAGAAGACGCATCCAATTCACTGGATCACGAGTCCCTCATAAATATCAAGGAACCTGCCTTGAGGAGAGCCAAGAAATTAGGACTACCCTCCCCATCATTGGATCAAACAAGATAATCATTTTACCTTACAGATTCAGCATTTCCCCACAAGTATGTATATTATTAATATAATCTGATATTGAAATGCTGCCATATATTATACAGGGAATGTCATGAATGCAGAAGCCATGAACAGAAATGTGGTCTAGTGAATAAATAATAAAAGGAGTTAGGTTCATGAATTAGGTGGTAGGGTGATGGCATAAAACACTTCCTGTTTCTTTGCCTTCTCTTGCTCGTCGTCCTCATGCATTGAGCAAATATTATATGTAAGCTGCACACATCATAGTCAAGAGCAACTAGTACAAGGGTATATACACAACCTATTAAGCCCAATGCTTCTAGTTTGTTATATTCATACGAACTACATTGGACACACATCACAACCACATCACACCAACCTAAAAAAATGGTTAGACTATACATTATAGTCATGCATGAATCATCCTGCACACATCATACACAAAACACACATACCAAGTACAATGGTGCCTAACAGTTGTGGACCGAGGCTCTGAAGTGAGCAGAGTCGACGATATAATGGGAGCATGCCCTTGCCACCTAAAGATAACAAAAAATTTTTTTTTGCATGAGCCACCTATAAATCTACTTAAAATATATGCAATCGACAGCACATGCATCTTCACACATATAACAATAATAATTCTAGTCTAGATACATAATATTTACTATTATGCATTTGCTGGAAACTAGGAAATCTTATTTTAAAATAATACATTGTAATTCTAGTTAAAACGTGTTATTAAAAGTACATGCACGAAGGCACAAAAAAATAATAAAAATAATGACAATATGGATGCATTATATTCATTATGTATCTAGTGTAAACAAATTTAGCTAAATAATAGTAAAAGAAATGTAGTACAAGTTAATTCCTTTTTCTTGTTTTAATATCAAATGTATTCCATGTGATATTTCCACATTAAAAATATTTTACAATATTACAAATTTGTCTAAATTTGATAACATTATAAGACTGAAAATGCATATCACTGACCAATTAAATATAGTAATTGATCACTTTTATCAACCTATGCATCCACTCATGCTCTACAAATATTTTCCATATTTAATGCTGTATCATTATTTTACCAATCTACTCTTGGTACACACACAAAATGAAGTAAAATGCCAATGCAAGACAAATTAAGATACTGTACTTCCTGGTAATCATCATTTTATTTTTAATAAATTTATTTATTTTACAGTAACAAGCAAATTAAGTCACTGTCGCTGTCTACAAATCTGCAAATAAAATATAGTAGTGTGCTTGTCCCACAATTAGCTGGAGGATCATCCAGCCTCCACCAGTCCTTGCTCTGAATAACCCCTACAGATATAGTGATTTATATAAAGTCCCCTCTAGGGAGGTTCCTTGATGCTGGTGAAGGGCTCTTGATTTAAGGAAATGGACCTGTACTCCAAGTCCTTGAATTGAGTCTTAATATCTTCCATTCCTTCCCCCTGGCGATGTATGACCCGTAAGAGTTTCATGCTCCTCCATGAATGTAAAAATAATTCACACAATATGAGTCACTTTCTCAAACATGCATACAGAGGCGATTATTTTACCAGGTAATTTATAAATAGAAAGATCATTTATAGTAAATAATCTGCTCATTTGAGAGGAGAGTGAGTTCACAGTAAATGTATAAGAATGCATCCTTATGATTAGTTGCCCAAAATGCATTGCATAATTAGTGGTTTTCTTTTGTGTCTACCAATGTTTTATTACATATAAACTACATCATTGGTACTGCATAAAGAAATAAAATTGTATTGTATTGTACTGTATTAAACCAACAAAGCCAGAATCAAGAAATTCCATTCATAGATAACTATTTATACATGAATTTGTTATACTGTAATAGCAAGGTTATTAGTCAGACTTAGTTCCAGAATTGGGAGGTTCAATATAGTGCCTACACACTGAAGGATGGGTGGGTATATTGTGGTTTGGAGGATCATTTAAATTATATCTGTGCACTTGACAGGAAACAGCTAATGTGTTAAACTTACAAAAATCAAGGTTGTCTTACCTTGCAAAATTATAAAACAAACCATTAAAAACATACTTTTCTCCTACTAGTTAAAAGGGACCTAAATGTTTTATATATTCTCAATCAGAAGCTGAGAAGTATATTTCCAGTACACAAAATCTGATACTTTCTCATCCTAAGCTAATTTTTTCATGGAATGTCTAGGTGCAAAACTTTAGTTCATCTGGTGACTGCAATAAATGCTGCAATGGGAGTCCACAGCTAACATAGTTTTTTTTCTGCACAGTTTACATAGTATTTTAAACTAAGTAAATTTGAGCATTCATCTTCAACTTAAATTTAAACGCTCAGTCAAGAAAGTGACACCAAAGCAACCATAAATTCATATATCTTCTCTTCAGTTTTGTACCAACTAGGGTATATGAGGGTATGCACTGTTTACCTGGAGATGTGTGTGCACAAAAGGATTTTTCTATGTTCTTTTTTTTCCTTAAGAACTACATGTTTAACTATAGCTTTCTGGGTAACCTAACGATATGGAACACGACTACACCCAAATCTGATGTAAGGAAGGCAAAATTCATGCACAACTACTAAAGGTAGAGTTAAGTTTACATCAAGAAATATTTAACATCAAACAAGAAATCATACAATATATAAACTAACCATTTATGGCACTTTATCATCAATTCTTCATTTGTATATGTGCATTCTAATTAATCTTAAATATAATTACAAATCATGCTTGTAGGTGTTCCCAATAAATGAAGTTTTTCTGAAACTTTAAACACAATCAACCATAATGCCATCTGAATGAGCATGGGAACAAAATAATATACAGTAGCTTCATGTTTGGCAACCCATTACAACAACGAAAAATCTTACACATACTCTACAGATATAAGCCTAACTCAGCTATTGCCATTGCAAATATTTGCTGTGCTGCTAAATTCTGGCAACTTGTTTAGAATACACCACTGTTCATCATAGTGATGCATATAATTACAATATTGTATGTCATAGTACAATACTGTATGTTAAAATGAAGTACTCCATCATTATACAATACATCTACATTTATCCAATTAGCAAACCCATGTTCCTCAAGTTTTCAACTTTTACACAGCAGTCATACAGCCACATTTAAAATAAAAATAAGAGAAACACTCACCAGTATCACCACGATGAACTGAATGCTGGGTGTCCATCATAGCATCTGCGAGGTCGTGTCTTAGTTGCATCATCATGGTCTCGGGATCAAAGCTGTCAGAATCCCCACTATATCTTTCCATGAGTCTTGGCGACTGATCATGACTACCAGCTAGAAGGTAAAACACAGCAAGACAATTAGCAAAAATGTTGATTAACAAGAATCAGCTTTAGGCCCCCTTTGTTCATAATTTACATTAATGACCTTGAAGGAAAAAACAAGTGACAAAAGTAACTTCACTGATGATACAAATATGGGCTAACAAATAAATTCTGAGGAATACCACTGATCTTTGAAATAATTTTAACAAGCTAATGTTGTGTTCAGATAGACAGTAGAAATTCAATGTTGAGAGGTGCAAAGTTCTACTCCTCGGGAATGAAAATAACCAATGCAGAATGTGATAAGGGGCTTGAGACTTATGGTAAGCAAGATCTAAAGCCAAAGATGCAGTGCCTAAACATCCATAATAAGGCTAACAGACTGCTTTGATCTATATTGAGAAGTATGAGCAACTGGAGTTCAAAGGATATTCTAAAGTGTTACACATCAATAGTAAGGCCTCATTTGGATTATGATGTGCAGTTCTGGTCTTCATACTACAGAATGAAGATCAGTACATTAGAAAGCATACAGAAAAACAACAAAATAATTCTACCGTATTAGAAACTTTTTCTCCGTAAGCCATGCATGTTGTAAGAGGTGACTAAAATGCCGGAAGCAAGGGGCTAGTAACCCCTTCGCCTGTATATATTACTAAATTTAAAAGGAGAAACTCTCGTTTTTCCTTTTGGGCCACCCTGCCTCGGTGGGATACGGCCGGTTTGTTGAAAGAAGATGAGGAACTTTTCATACGAAGAGAGATTGAGAGCCCTGAATCTACTCTCTTGAAAGAACAGAGAATAATGGGAAATATAACCAAGGTATACAAGTAAAAGACAGACATAAATAGGATACTGAGGATAGTTAGCCAAGAAAACTCAAAATAATGTACGTATTTAAGTTGGATAATTTCAGATTCAGAAAGGATAAAGGAAAATACAGATTTAACAATTTGTTGTAGACAATGAAACAAACTGTTGTAGGCATCGAATCTAGCAGCTTGGGTAGCTTTAAAAATAAGTTGGATAAATACACGAGTGGCAAGGAATGGGTTTGAGAAGGACCTGCCTAGAATGGGCCAATACACTTGCTATAGAGCTCCTCTGTTCTAACGTATCTATTACAATCATCAGCAAGTGTCATCAGGAATCTGCTAAAAAAATTTGCACTAAATTTATTACCACTCAACAACATTGAACCCAGTTCAAATTCAGTACAATAATGTAAGACATTGATAGGGTACTTGTCAATCTCTGGATACCTTGGCAACATAAAATATGGAGAATCATATTAGTCTCACAGAAAAAGTTATTTTTACATTATGGTTGAGGCTCTGACGGAAAAGTAAAGTTTGTCCATTTTAGAGTGTTTAGTTTGGGACAGCAGATTTTCAGATCAACAGTTCAGGATAATGGAATTCAGCATTATTGTACTTTAAGTGCATCCCCGGTTTACATAATTAATTTGTTCCAGAATGCTGTTCAAGTGCCGTTATCGAAGGAATTTGTTCCCATAAGGAATAATGTAAATTAGACTAGTCCTTTTAGACCCCAAAAATACACTTACAAAAGCACTTACAAAAATACACTTACATATATGTTTGAGTTTGGAGCAGTACGTAAACCGGGAGTCCACTGTATTTACAAAATAGTGTTGGAGAATGAAATTGCTCGATTCTAAGGTTATATTGTGTAGGAAGTGTTCAAACATTTGAATCGAGGCTGTAGACGACAATCACACCGTGAAGTGTTTCTCTCAGTGCCTCTTTGACTTTGGCTGTTTCATGGCCTCAGTAGCAACTCTTAGTACATTATTAAGCACATCTACAACTATCTTTTGTAAGTAATTGCAAAGAAAAGACATTACTAGAGCATATTACTGTCAGTACTCATCTCTCAGCTGGGAGCAACATTCAACTAGGAGACATGAAGGATGGCAGAGAAGAAGAAGAAGAAGAAAAAAAAAGAATATGGGAAAAGTGAGGGAGGTAATGGGAGAGTGAGGCAAGTCAACTTCTTTCAAGTACAGTGGACCCCCAGAAATTGGCCGGTCTGATTATTGGCTGGCTCGATTTTCGATCGCTTTTTTCGACCCAATTTTTCCTCGATTATCGGCCCGCGTACCAGACCTGTCCGCCTCCCCGCGCAGGCGTCGTGAGCCAGTCTAGCTTTGTTTATCCTTGAGTGAACATTACCCAGCGCACTCATTCAAACATTTCACAATAATTTTATTGTGTTTATTGATTGTCACTGTGAAATATAAGTCACCATGGGTCCAAAGAAGCTTCCTAGTGGCACCCCTGTGGTAAAGAAAGTGAGGAACAGCATCGGCATGCAGGGAGTGTAGCAGGCATGCATGCAGGGAGTGTAGCAGGCATGCATGCAGGGAGTGTAGCAGGCATGCATGCAGGGAGTGTAGCAGGCATGCATGCAGGGAGTGTAGCAGGCAGGGAGTGTAGCAGGCATGCATGCAGGGAGTGTAGCAGGCATGCATGCAGGGGAGTGTAGCAGGCATGCATGCAGGAGTGTAGCAGGCATGCATGCAGGGAGTGTAGCAGGCATGCATGCAGGGAGTGTAGCAGGCATGCATGCAGGGAGTGTAGCAGGCATGCATGCAGGGAGTGTAGCAGGCATGCATGCAGGGAGTGTAGCAGGCATGCATGCAGGGAGTGTAGCAGGCATGCATGCAGGAGTGTAGCAGGCATGCATGCAGGGAGTGTAGCAGGCATGCATGCAGGGAGTGAGCAGGCATGCATGCAGGGAGTGTAGCAGGCATGCATGCAGGGAGTGTAGCAGGCATGCATGCAGGAGTGTAGCAGGCATGCATGCAGGAGTGTAGCAGGCATGCATGCAGGGAGTGTAGCAGGCATGCATGCGGAGTGTAGCAGGCATGCATGCAGGGAGTGTAGCAGGCATGCATGCAGGAGTGTAGCAGGCATGCATGCAGGGAGTGTAGCAGGCATGCATGCAGGAGTGTAGCAGGCATGCATGCAGGAGTGTAGCAGGCATGCATGCAGGAGTGTAGCAGGCATGCATGCAGGGAGTGTAGCAGGCATGCATGCAGGGAGTGTAGCAGGCATGCATGCAGGGAGTGTAGCAGGCATGCATGCAGGGAGTGTAGCAGGCATGCATGCAGGGAGTGTAGCAGGCATGCATGCAGGAGTGGGGATATGCAGGATTGCAGCGAAGGTACGAAGGCAGGAGTGGATTCCCTTCCAAACACTAAGCCTCCTCCTCTCCTCCCTATCTTCCAGATGCCATCAACAATCTTCAATAAAGGTAAATGTTATTTTAAATGTAAATTTATTGTGTGTTGTTATTGTGTGTTTTGTGTAGTATGTAAAACTATAGTTAATCGTTAAAAAAATGCTTTTTTTGTGAATATTTTTGGGTGTCTGGAACGGATTAATTGAATTTACATTATTTCTTATGGGAAATAATGGTTCAGAAATCGGCCAGTTCGATTTTAGGCCTAGCTCCTGGAACGGATTAAGGCCGATTTTCAGGGGTCCACTGTATAGTGCATAGTTATGAATTTCATTCACCTACCCCCTCCCTAAAAATAAGGAATTAGAAATGAAACATTAAATCCCAGTCAGCATCTCAGGTGAGAACAGGGATGTCTAATGAAAAAATGCGAATCTAAACATATTTTTTACTTAAAAAACCTTCTGTCTGGTCCCTATATAAGCAGTTAAGGATGAAGGGTGACTGTAATATAATGAAGACTATTCAATGTGCCGATCATTCACACAAAAAAAGTATGACAGAGATTAGTCAATGTATTAAAGATTTGAATTCAGTTCAAGAGTTACATTTCAATTATTTTTTAACACAACAGCTGTTTCCCACTGAGGCAGGGTGACCCAAAAAGAAAGAAAAACCTAAAAAGAAAGAAAAAACTTTCATCATTCAATACTTTCACCATCACTTATACATAATCACTGTCTTTGCAGAGGCGCTTAGATACGACACACTGCCAATATCCCAAACCCCTCCTTTAACCCTTTGGGGGTCGAGAGGCCTTCTCGGAAATCTGTTCCTGGGGTCGAAAATTTAAAAAAAAAAAAAATAAAAAAAAATTCTTATGGAGTGATAGAGAATCTTTTTCCGATCATAACACCACCAAACTTATGAAATTTGATCGAAAACTAATGGAATTATGCTTTTGCAAAGTTAACGGTATTGATGACATTTATGCATCGGCGATTTCGCCCACTTTGAGCCCTATTTTCGGCAAATTCCAATGTTTCAGTCTACTAAAATTATAGCTATTTCGCTAGAACTCCATTTCTTCTATCGATTGAGTACAAGAAACTGCCTATTTACCAATTTCAACTACCCAAAATAGTGGTCAGAAAATGGCAATTTGGCCAATTTCAAACAAATTTCAAACGATGCCAATTTCAAAATAGGGTCCAGAATAAACAAGGCAGACATTCCTGGCACTAAAATAACATCTTCTCTGTTCATTAGTCACATCTCCAGGCCCCTCTTACATTACTTTTGCTTTTCCTTTTGAATTTTTCTCACAAAACAATAAAAGATTTACTGTTATGTATACAACTGCATCATTGTATAAATGGTATAAATAATATCAGAGCACTTGTGCATGAATATTAGACTCGCCAGTTGATGTATATTGGACGCATGGTGTGATTTGTTTACTCTTGAACATTGTCAAAAATCGAACATTTTCACTACTTTGAGCTCAATTTCAAGGTACTTGTCATTGTCAAACCAATCAAAATCATCTCTATTTCTGTAATATATCTTCCATTTTATCAAATGAGACCAAGAAAACGAGAATATATCAATAAATACCATACGAAAATAGACTGCAAAGTCGCTGTTTTAAACGAAAAAAACGGTCGGAGTTTTTTCTCTCTCATTATGCAGTGTGTGGTGCAAGATTTTTTTTATACTGCGCAACCTGACCACATAGACCCATTCTTTCATATGTAGGGCTACCAGCCGTTTCCCACCTAATTTGAGGCCGCTAGAATTTACGCGTACTAGTACGGCACCAACCCCTGCTCGTAAAACGTACTAGTATGGCACTGACCCCCAAAGGGTTAAAGTGCAGGCATTGTATTTCCCATTTCCAGGACTCACGTCCGGTTAACTGGTTTCCTGAATCCCTTCAAAAAATACTACAATGATCACACTCCAACAGCTCATCAGGTCCCAAAAACCATTCGTCTCCATTCACTACTATCTAACACGCTCTCGCACGCTTGCTGAAGTCCAAGCTCCTCACCTACAAAACTTCCTTTACCCCCACCCTCCATCCTTTTCCAGGACGACCCCTATCCCACCTTTCTTTCCTTACAGATTTATATGCTCGCCAAGTCATTCTACTTTGTTCCATTCTCTCTAAATGACCAAACCACCTCAACAACTCCTCTTCAGCCCTCTGACTAATACTTTTAGTAACTCCACATCTCCTAATTTCCACACTATGAATTCTCTGCATAATATTTGTACCACACATTGCCCTAAGACACGACATCTCCACTGCCTCCAGCCGCCTTCTCGTTGCAGAATTTACAACCCATGTTTCATACCCATATAAGAGTGTTGGTACCACTATACTCTCATACATTCCCTTCTTTGCCTCCATGGATAACATTTTTTGTCCCCACAGATACCTCAATGCACCACTCACCTTTTTTACTTCATCAGTTCTATGGTTAACCTCATCCTTCATAAGCCCATCCGCTGACAAGTCAACTCCCAAATATATGAAAACATTCACTTCTTCCATAATCCCTCTCTCCAATGTGATATCCAATTTTTCTTTATTTAAATCGTTTGATACCCTCATCACCTTACTCTTATCTATATTCACTTTCAACTTTCTACCTTTACACACCCTCCCAAACTCATCCACTAACCTTTGCAACTTTTCTTTAGAATCTCCCAAAAGCTTAGTATCATCAGCAAAAAGTAACTGTGTCAACTCCCATTTTGTATTTGATTTTCCATAATTTAATCCCACCCCTCTCCCCAACACCCTAGCATTTACTTTTACAACCTCATCTATAAATATGTTAAACAACCATGGTGACATTACACATAACTGTCTCAGACCTACTTTTACTGGGAAGTAATCTCCCTCTCTCCTACACATCCTAACCTGAACCTCATTATCCTCATAAAAACTCTTTACAGCATATATTAACTTACTATCTATTCCATACACTTGCAACATCTGCCACATTGCTCCCCTATCCACTCAATCATATGCCTTTTCTAAATCCATAAATGCAATGAAAACTTCCCTACCTTTTATCTAAATACTGTTCACATATATGCTTCAATGTAAACACTTGATCTACACATCCCCTACACATTCTAAAGCCTCCTTGCTCATCTGCAATCCTGCTCTCTGTCTTATCTCTAATTCTTTCAATAATAAAACTATCATACACTTTACCTGGTATACTCGGTAAACTACTACTTCTTTCTTTCAACACGTCGGCCGTTTCCCACCGAAGCGGGGTGGCCCAAAAGGAAAAACGAAAGTTTCTCCTTTTACTTCTTTCTTTCTTTCAACATGTCGGCCGTTTCCCACCGAGGCAGGGTGGCCCAAAAGGAAAAACGAAAGTTTCTCCTTTTACATTTAGTAATATATACAGGAGAAGGGGTTACTAGCCCTTTGCTCCTGGCATTTTAGTCGCCTCTTACGACACACATGGCTTATGGAGGAAGAATTCTGTTCCACTTTCCCATGGAGATTAGAGGAAATAAGAACAAGAACTAGTAAGAAAATAGAAGAAAACCCAGAGGGGTGTGTATATATATGCTTGTACATGAATGTGTAGTGTGACCTAAGTGTAAGTAGAAGTAACAAGACATACCTGAAATCTTGCATGTTTATGAGACAGAAAAAAGACACCAGCAATCCTACCATCATGTAAAACAATTACAGGCTTTCGTTTTACACTCATTTGGCAGGACGGTAGTATCTCCCTGGGTGGTTGCTGTCTACCAACCTACTACCTAGAACTCAGTAAACTTATTCCCCTATAATTTTTACAATCTCTTTTGTCCCCTTCCATTTATATAAAGGAACTATACACGCTTTCTGCCAATCCCTAGGTACTTTCCCCTCTTTCATACATATATTTTTTTTTCAACAAGTCGGCCGTCTCCCACCGAGGCAGGGTGACCCAAAAAGAAAGAAAATCCCCAAAAAGAAAAATACTTTCATCATTCAACACTTTCACCTCACTCATACATAATCACTGTCTTTGCAGAGGCACTCAGATACAACAGCTGAGAATAAGTCCCTCCCAGCTGTCACTATCCCAGACCCCTCCTTTAAAGTGCAGGCATTGTACTTCCCATTTCCAGGACTCAAGTCCAACTAAATCAATTAACTGGTTTCCCTGAATCCCTTCACAAAATATTACCCTGCTCACACTCCAACAGCTCGTCAGGTCCCAAAAACCATTCGTCTCCATTCACTCCTATCTAACACGCTCACACATGCTTGCTGGAAGTCCAAGCCCCTCGCCCACAAAACCTCCTTTACCCCCTCCCTCCAACCTTTTCGAGGACGACCCCTACCCTGCCTTCCTTCCCCTACAGATTTATACGCTCTCCAAGTCATTCTACTTTGATCCATTCTCTCTAAATAACCAAACCACCTCAACAACCCCTCTTCAGCCCTCTGACTAATACTTTTAGTAACTCCACACCTCCTCCTAATTTCCACACTCCGAATTTTCTGCATAATATTTACACCACACATTGCCATTAGACAGGACATCTCGACTGCCTCCAGCCGCCTCCTCGCTGCAGCATTTGCAACCCATGTTTCACACCCATATAAGAGTGTTGGTACCACTATACTTTCGTACATTCCCTTCTTTGCCTCCATGGATAACATTTTTTGTCTCCACAGATACCTCAACGCACCACTCACCTTTTTTCCTTCATCAATTCTATGGTTAACCTCATCCTTCATAAGCCCATCCGCTGACAAGTCAACTCCCAAATATATGAAAACATTCACTTCTTCCATAATCCCTCTCTCCAATGTGATATCCAATTTTTCTTTATTTAAATCGTTTGATACCCTCATCACCTTACTCTTATCTATATTCACTTTCAACTTTCTACCTTTACACACCCTCCCAAACTCATCCACTAACCTTTGCAACTTTTCTTTAGAATCTCCCATAAGCATAGTATCATCAGCAAAAAGTAACTGTGTCAACTCCCATTTTGTATTTAATTCCCCATAATTTAATCCCACTCCTCTCCCCAACACCTCGGCATTTACTTCTTTTACAACCCCATCTATAAATATATTAAACAACCATGGTGACATTACACAGCCCTGTCTAAGACCTACTTTTACCGGGAAGTAATCTCCCTCTCTCCTACACACCCTAACCTGAGCCTCACTATCCTCATAAAAACTCTTTACAGCATTCAGTAACTTACTACCTATTCCATACACTTGCAACATTTGCCACATTGCTTCCCTATCCACTCTATCATATGCCTTTTCTAAATCCATAAATGCAATAAAAACTTCCCTACCTTTATCTAAATACTGTTCAGATACTATATGCTTCAATGTAAACACTTGATCTACACATCCCCTACCCACTCTAAAGCCTCCTTGCTCATCTGCAATCCTACTCTCTGTCTTACCTCTAATTCGTTCAATAATAACCCTACCGTACACTTTACCTGGTATACTCAGTAAATTTTCTTTTTTTTCTTTCAACAAATCGGCCGTCTCCCACCGAGGCAGGGTGACCCAAAAAGAAAGAAAATCCCCAAAAAGAAAATACTTTCATCATCATTCAACACTTTCACCTCACTCATACATAATCACTGTCTTTGCAGAGGCACTCAGATACGACAGCTGAGAATAAGTCCCTCCCAGCTGTCACTATCAGTAAACTTATTCCCCTATAATTCTTACAATCTCTTTTATCCCCTTCCTTTTATATAAAGGAACTATACATGCTCTCTGCCAATCCCTAGGTACCTTTCCCTCTTTGATACATTTATTAAACAAAAATACCAACCACTCCAACAATATATCTCCCCCTGCTTTTAACATTTCCGTCATGATCTCGTCAGTTCCAGCTGCTTTACCCCCTTTCATTTTACATAATGCCTCACGTATCTCCCCTACACTCACATCCTGCTCTTCTTCACTCCTAAAATATGTTATACCTCCCTGGCCAGTGCATGAAATTACTGCCTTTCTTCATTGACATTTAAAAGCTCCTCAAAATATTCCAGCCATCTACCCAATACCTCCAGCTACTAACTCCCCTACTCTGTTTTTAACTGACAAATCCATTTGTTCCCTAGGCTTTCTTAACTTGTTTATCCCCCTCCAAAAATTTTTCTGATTCTCAGCAAAATTTCTTGACAGTGCCTCTCCCACTCTATCATTTGCTCTCATTTTGCACTCTCTCACCACTCTCTTCACCTTTCTTTTACTCTCCATATACTCTGCTCTTCTTATATCACTTCTGCTTTGTAAAAACCTCTCATAAGCTACCTTTTTCTCTTTTATTGGACCTTTTACCTTATCATTCCATCAATCACTTCAATTATGCAGTTTTATTAATGAACCTATCCAATTAAACTAATTCTGAAACCCCAAAATGACAATATTAGTAATTAATTTATCTATGAACAGAGATTACAAAACAAACTCTTTCAAATGAACTGAGCACACAAAAACCAAATTAAAAAATCTGAGATTTCCAACAATACATCATACATTTAGTCAGGTAATTTGTAAATAGTAAATAAAGGAAGGAAGAAAAAAAAAAAAAGAGAAAATGCAGTTTAAGAAAACTGAGCAGCTTTATTAATGTCATGTGAAATGTTATCCTTCTTATTATTTTTAAATGGCATCATCACAATTACTCACTAAGTGAACCAGCTTCAATCAACACTGGAACATTTGCACCCCCAGCACCAGGCATGTTAACAGGTGAGGACCTGGGAGGTCGGTCCATCGAAGAGCTGGAGATGGGAGTTCCCTCGTAACCTCCCTGGCCAGTACCTCCACCATAACCTGACCCCACACCAGGAATCGACTTGAATGTGAATTGTGGACCCATCCATAGCCGCCGATGTGGCCCTGCATGTGTGTGAATCTCCACCTGGATAAAATGACTGTCAGACTGCAGTAACAAATAAATTCTTGTGTTCTTTACTAAAGATGTTAATAAATACAAGGTAAGACAAAAAATCTCTTCTTAAATATACACAAAAATATATATAAAAAAGATATGTAGTTAACAGAGGATCTCTAGTTTGTACTAAATTAATTTTATGTACAATCAACAAAATATGCAAATTTAAATGCTTAGATAAAAAATTAAATGTAAAAGCTGTAAGCTTATGATTTAAATTGACCAAAGAATGGGAAGAAAGGGGTTAGGCCATACAGAAGGCTACTTAGCAAGCTGGAGAAGCAAGCCAAGAAAAAAAGGTATTAAAATGAAAAAGGAAATACAGTGGACCCCCGCCTAATGAGCAAAATTCATTCCAGAAGCCTGCTCAAGTGCCATTACCGAACGCATTTACTTCCTTAAGAAATAATGTCACGTAGGTTAGTCTATTTCAGACCCCCAAAAATACACTTCCACAAGCACTTACAATATTATACTTACATAACTGTACGATTTCCGGGGTGCTCGTTAGGCGGGAGTCCACTGTACAGTAGTTGAACAATAGAAAACAGTCACTATAAGGAACGAAACATTGGGATTACAAGGCTTCAAGAAGTGTACTTCAACACAGTGTACAAAGGTATGAATTCATTTCCCCTAATTATATTCAACTTCATATGCACTATAATCCTTAAAAAATTGAATGAACTGTCTACAACAACAGTCAATGATTTTCAAGATTATTCAGAAAGCTTGAAGGTAACAAATTAATGCATTTTGCAGTCACAGCATGAGTAAATAAATACTCAAATGAAAAGTAAAAGTATAATGAATCCAAGTTCAAAATACAGCAACATAACTATGAAGAAGTTGAGTAAGAGCAGGCATGTTCTTTTTTATTTCTTAGAAAAACAGAGAATTTTTTCCAACCACATGCCATTTATCATGTGTAATTACCATAAGCACAAGACAAAAATCTAAAACAAAAAATACTTACCTGGGCCATCCACCGTTCCTCTGGGTCATCATGGTCAAAGGAATGAGCTGGTGAGAGCGAACGTGGCCGGGTAGGAGAAAGGGGAGCCAAAAGCGGAGATTTCATGTCTAATGGTGGTCTCAGTTCAACACTAGTAGATTCTCTAACCAATGCCCACTGAGCACTTGCATGAACCTGAGGTATATCAATGTTTTATCACTTGCTTAGAGCAATACAACATAGAATGGTTATAGCTATTATCTATTGCAATGTGGAAACAATCTTTGTAAAAACAAAGCAAAACATAACATCAAGAACATATTAACACTTTCCAAAGGTGAATGAAATTTAGGAGAATGGATGTTATGTTTATATAAATTACTATAGTTTTTCTCTGAATTTTAATGTGTGTTTTGCAGGTACAGTGGACCCTCGCTATTCGAACACTCAAAACTCGCCCTTTTATGTAAGATTATTATTGTAAGTGCTTTTATAAGTGTATTTTTGGGGGTCTGAAACGGACTAATCTAATTTACATCATTTCTTATGGGAATAAATTTGTTTGGTAACAGCACTTGAACAGCATTCTGGAATGAAGAATGTTCGAAAGTCGGGGGTCCACTGTATAAGAATGTAAGAATAAAGAAGCACTGTGTTATGACTTTTGGTCTATGCTAGGTAGGCCCTGCTCACACCAAACTATTTCCACTCATATTTTTCTAACCCATTTTTCATGCTACCCTAGACATTAACTTCAATGATGTCACTTGGCAGTTTGTTCCACTTATTTACAGCTCAATTACAAGTGTGTTTATTTATATTTTTAGTGCTTAAAATATAAAGTATTTCCCTTCATTATAAAATGGCCCCTCTTAGGTATATTTGTCTGATGGCCTTAGTATAAACTGTCACTTTGGTAGTGCATTACACTTCAGCCCTTTCCAATTTTCCATCAAAAATTTTAGAAAAACCTGCTACCACATGATACACATTGAAGTGGCTAATACATATACAGTGGACCCCCAGATTTCATCAATAATTCTTTCCAGAAGGCTGTTCGAGTGCCGTTACCGAACGATTTGTTCCCATAAGGACGAATGTAAATTAGATTAGTCCGTTTCAGACCCCCAAAAATACACTTACAAAAGCACTTACAAAAATACACTTACATAATTGTTCGAGTTGGGAGCTGTACGAAATCCGGGGGTCCACTGTACTGCAGGTGCATAATACATACTGCCACAACAAAGTATTGCATATGTACTGCAGATGATACACAATACCACAACAAAGAGTTTATACAACAGGAATTTATACATAATTGAAGCTGTCATTTTTTAAATGATAAATATCAAAAACCAATATGCAGAAGCCCTTATTTAAATTCTGAATAATCTCATGCACAACCCATGCAAAAAAAATTTTTTTTACCTCTAATTCAATAGGGGAGTCTTCTGTCACCTTGTCTTGGGGTATACCAGCAGCAGGATGAGGCTCAAGATGATATTCCAAGAGGTTACCATGATATGCCATTACAAAAAGCGAATCCATTGTTCGCCTTTGTTTGTCACGAGGTACAGTTGGTGATCCAGCAAGCCAGCCACGAGGACTTCCAAACACAGAAGAAACCTACCAGACATGAAACTAGATGATGTCGAGATTCATAATTAAGCACACTTCGGGCACCTAATTACCTTATATAGCTTACATAAATGTAAAAACAAGCTTACAATACATAATTATTGCCACTTTACTTATATTTTGCCCACTTTTTTTTTTACTGCCTAAAGCTAACTCACTAAATCATATTATTGTATGGTAATCTACTAAAATTTAATTGTGACAAGTGAATATATACAGTGGACCCTCGGTTAGCGGCCGTTCCTGTTAGCGGCCAACTCGGTTAGCGGCCGGTTTTACGGCTCCTGGTTAGCGGCCGTTTTTTCGGTTAGCGGCCGTATGGGACGTGTCAACCCGCCGGGGGCGCCACTTTCTCATGCATATCAAACTCAGTCTGCATCTCTCTCTCATTGAGTAAGGAATACTCTGCATGTTCATCCATTCATCCGTTCATTTTGGTGCTTGTTTATTGATTGTGACTGAAATAAGCCACCATGGGGCCAAAGAAAGTTCAGAGTGCCAGCCCTTTGGTAAAGGGGTGAGAGGGGAGAATGTGCCTTCTTTAGTGATTCTATGATATATATGATACTAAAGCAGCAGGAGTCGATAAAGTCTATAGCGCCAGCCAGCGATAAAGTGTAGCAATAACAGTGTAGCAAGTAATTTAAGCGATTAACCGATAGAAAAATGATGACACGAAACTTAACTCCTCCAATGTTGTTTGAGGAATATAGGGGCACTGACAAGAATGCCGCCCTCTGCCACCATCTCCTCCAAGGTAAGCGTAAATATTTCTTATTTATATAAGTGTGAATATTTCTTATTTATCTTGTATTTGTTTTACATGATGGTAGGATTGCTGGTGTCTTTTTTCTGTCTCATAAACATGCAAGATTTCAGGTATGTCTTGTTACTTCTACTTACACTTAGGTCACACTACACATTCATGTACAAGCATATGTATATACACACACCCCTCTGGGTTTTCTTCTATTTTCTTACTAGTTCTTGTTCTTATTTCCTCTTATCTCCATGGGGAAGTGGAACAGAATTCTTCCTCCGTAAGCCATGCGTGTCGTAAGAGGCGACTAAAATGCCGGGTGCAAGGGGCTAGTAACCCCTTCTCCTGTATATATTACTAAATGTAGAAGGAGAAACTTTCGTTTTATTCTTTTGGGCCACCCTGCTTCGGTGGGAAACGGCCGACGTGTTGAAAGAAGAAAGATTTCTTATTTATAAATTAAAGTGTAAATATTTCTTATTTATAAATTACGTACATTGTTTCAGTGTGAATATTGTTGAGGGCTTATGCTGCCACCCACCACTACCACTATATGTACAGCTTATGGTCAGTGGCCCTTATAAACCAAACAACAACAACACAACCCCCACCAGTCCTCACATTCATAGATATATTTTATTCATTCTAGAGTACAGTGGACCCCCGAGTTTCGTAAGGTTCTTACTTCGTAAACATCGTGTTTCGTAAGCTTTTTACGACATCGAGAATCGTAAAAACGCTCGTTTCGTAACGTATTAGACCTGTCCGCCTGCTCCGCGCCTGCGCAGGACGCAGGACGCCGCCAGTGAAGCGTTGTTTACCATTGAGAGAACATTACCTAGCGCGCTCTTTCAAACATTCACACTACATTTGGTGTTTTTTTTGGTGCTTTAGTGATTGTCACTGTGAAATAAGTCACCATGGGTCCAAAGAAGCTTCCTAGTGGCACCCCTGTGGTAAAGAAAGTGAGGAACACCATCGAACTGAAGAAAGAGATTATAGAAAAATATGAGAGTGGCGTATGTCTGAGTGATCTTGCCAGTATGTACAACAAAACCCCTTCTACTATCGGCTCTATCCTGGCAAAGAGAAATGAGATCAAGGAAGCTAATGTTGCAAAAGGGGTTGATATGTTAACGAAAAATAGATCGAAAACAGTGGATGAGGTTGAGAAGTTGTTGTTGGTGTGGATCCATGAAAAACAAAGAGCGGGTGATAGTGTTTCCATGGCGATAATTTGTGAAAAGGCAAGGAAGTTGCACGCAGATCTTGTCAAGACAATGCCTGCAACCAGTGGTGAGGCAAGTGATTTTAAAGCCAGCAAAGGCTGGTTTGACAGGTTTAAGAAACGTAGTGGCATACACAGTGTTGTGAGGCATGGTGAGGCAGCCAGCTCAGACAAACGTGCAGCTGAAAAATTTGTGCATGAATTCCAGGGGTTCGTAGAGGCTGAACAATTCCTCCCCCAACAAGTGTTTAACTGTGATGAAACAGGCCTGTTTTGGAAGAAAATGCCCAACTGGACCTACATTACTCAGGAGGAAAAGGCACAGCCAGGACACAAGCCTATGAAAGACAGGCTAACTCTCATGTTTTGTTCTAATGCTAGTGGGGATTTTAAAGTGAAGCCTTTACTGGTGTATCACTATGAAAATCCCAGACCCTTCAAGAATCACAGTGTTGACAAGAATAATTTGTGTGTGCATTGGAAGGCTAACACCAAGGCATGGGTCACTACGGAGATTTTCAAGGAATGGGTGACTGGAGTGTTTGGCCCTACTGTGAAGAAATACCTCTTGGAAAAGAAATTGCCACTCAAGTGCCTCCTGATACTGGACAATGCTCCTGCTCACCCTCACAACTTGCAAGAGTGTTTGTCCGACAAGTTTAATTTCATCAGAGTGAAGTTCTTGCCTCCTAACACCACTCCTCTCCTCCAGCCCATGGACCAGCAGGTCATTTCCAACTTCAAGAAACTGTACACCAAAGCACTGTTTGAAAAGTGCTTTGAAGTGACCTCGGACACTGAGTTGACCCTAAGAGAGTTCTGGAAAGATCACTTCAACATTGTGCAATGCATACGCCTTATAGGTAAGGCTTGGGAGGGAGTGACTTCCAGGACTTTCAACTCTGCTTGGAGACCATTGTGGCCAGGTTGTGTCCAACAGAGGGATTTTGAAGGATTGGAGGCTGGCCCTGACCTTGACCCTGATGACCCTGTGCCTGTTGTGGACACTATTGTGGCATTGGGGAACAGCCTGGGGTTGGAGGTGAGTGGTGAGGATGTGGAAGAGTTGGTGGAGGCCCACAGGGTAGAGCTAACAACCGAAGAGCTGCAAGAGCTTCATCTGGAACAGCAACAGACCACAGCTGAGGTTATTGCTTCAAAGGAGGAGGGTGAGAGACAGAAGGAGGTGCCCTCTTCAGTGCTTAAGGAGATGTGTACAAAGTGGAATGAGTTGCAGACATTTGTTGAAAGACACCACCCTGAGCAAGCTGAAATGAGCCTTCTGTGCAGCCACTTCAGTGACAGAGCCATGTCACACTTCAGGAAAGTGTTGAAGGGTCGCCAGAAACAGAGGACTCTGGACAGTTACTTCACCAGGCAGGGGTCTGGTGACTCTCAAGCTGGTCCTAGTGGCATTAAAAGACCAAGAAGGGAAGTAACCCCAGAGAGGGACTTGTTACCTGAAGTCCTTTTAACCCTGGATTCCCCTTCCAACCACTAACTCCCTGCCCCTTTCAGCAACTCTACCTTCCAGATGCCTGCAACTCTTCAATAAAGGTAAGTAAATGTATATATATATTTTTTGTTTTTAATTTAGTAGGTGAATATTTTTTTGTGGAACGGATTAATTGTATTTACATTATTTCTTATGGGAAATAATGGTTCGAATTTCGTAAACTTCGTGTTAAGTACTAGCTCCTGGAATGGATTAATTACGATACTCGGGGGTCCACTGTATATGTCATGTTTCTAAGTTTTTAATATTGTTTATTATGTCATATTAGATGAATTGTGATAAATAAATAAACCGTATTGAGTTGATATTAGCATCATGTTGAAGGAGTATTTTGTCCTGTCTCCAAACAATACTCTCCTCCTGTCTTCAATAAAGGTATGTAATAGTGATTTAAATGTTCATTTATCCATTTCTTTAGTCATTTTATTTAGTTCTCATTGTTTTGTGTATGTAAAACTATAGTTAATCTTAAAAAAAATATTTTTTTGTTGATATTTTTTGTCTGGAACGAATTAATTGTACAGTGGACCCCCGAGTAACGAACACCCCGGAAATCGTACAAGTATGTAAATATAATATTGTAAGTGCTTGTGGAAGTGTATTTTTGGGGGTCTGAAATAGACTAACCTACGTGACATTATTCCTTAAGGGAGTAAATTCATTCGGTAATGGCACTTGAGCAGGCTTCTGGAATAAAGTTTTTACGTTACTCGGGGGTCCACTGTATTTACATTAATTCTTATGGGGAATATTATTTCGGTTAAAGGCCATTTCAGTTAAAGGCCTAGCTCCTGGAATGGATTACGGTCACTAACCGAGGGTCCACTGTATAGTACAGTGGACCCTTGGAAATCGAACGGCTCGGCAATTGAACATATCGGAAATAGAACAAGAAAATCGATATTGACAATCGAACAAGTGCGTACCAGACCTGTCTGCCCAGGCGTCGTGAGTCAGTCTAGCTTTGTTTATCCTCCAGTGAACATTAGTACCCTGCTTGCTCTTCCAAACATTTCACAATTAATTAATTGTGTTTGGAGCTTGTTCATTGGTTGAGGCAGTGTTAGAGGCAGTGGTGAGAGGCAGTGGTGGTGAGAGGCAGTAGTGATGAGAGGCAGTGCTGGTGAGAGGCAGCGGTGGTGAAAGGCAGTAGTGGTGAGAGGCAGTGGTGGTGAGAGGCAGTGGTGGTGAGAGGCAGTGGTGATGAGAGGCAGTGGTGGTGAGAGGCAGTAGTGGTAAGAAACCTAGACACACACACAAAACCGTCAATGTTGATGCACCAAACCACCACATACAGCCCTATTATCAAACTGCCAACATGGAACTTTTCAACCTCTAAGTAAAAAATGTGGTTTACTAGTTTTCCTGAATTAAGCACATTAAAATGTAACTTAGCAAGTGTAAAAAGTCCAAGATTTCTCAACAATCTACCATCAACTTAAGGAAAATCTACCAACAAACCCCTAACTACCTTCAAGCAGTTCCTAATCAATCACTCCTCCAAGCAGTTCCTAATCAACCAGGCTTTGGTACCCACATTGGACTGCATGTTGCTAACACCCATAGTCTAACTGATCAGGATATCAAGTGGAAACCTAGTCTAAGACTTTGTCATTGGGGTAGTGACCCTCAGAATCATTAACCCATAAACGGTCCAAACGTATATATACGTTAGTACCGCTACTGCCCCAAACGTATATTTACGTTTTATTTTTCCTGCCTCCAAATTTGGCACGATTGGCCTGAGATGCCTGGTCAGCATAGAATAGGTCTTAGCCCTTGGTGTGCATTGCATTAAAAAAATCTGGGACCACTTAATACCTTGTGGGAGGACCAGTTCAATTGAGCGCCAGCTAGAGCAAACAGTGCGGCAAACACATGGGATTCACTGATGTCATGTAGTATTAACTCTCCCATTTTAAGTGGAAAGTGATGTTGACCCCGAGTTTAGTGGCTCTGAGGTGGATATGGCCATAAGTGGTCGAGGAAATATCAAAAACCTTGATAATAACCCATGTGCAACATTTGTCCAACATCCTTTCAGAATGTCTTATAACCTATGCCTGTCTATCTTTGTCTGTCTGTCTGTCTATCTCTATCTGACTCTGTCTATCTCTGTCTCACAGGTACACAAATACAATTAAACATAGTGTAAATTTCCTAGGATAACCCAAAAAATCCAGACAAAGTGCTTGTAGATATAATGTGTAAACATGTCTGGCAAATACAGTGGTACCTCGAGTTACGATGGTCCCCAAAATCGCCCTTTTATGTAAGTTTATTTTTTTAAATGCTTTTGTAGGTATATTTTTGGGGGTGTAAAAGGACTAGTCTATTTTACATTATTCCTTATGGGGATAAATTCGTTTGGTAATGGCACTTGAACAGCATTCTCGAACGAAAAAATATCGTAACTCGAGGTACCACTGTACGTATTTACACTTGCTCAGGAACCAGACGTGTTAGTTCAGGAGTGGGTCTCTCTGAGACGGGAGAGCTAGATGCTAGACGGACAGACAGATAGACAGAGAACTTGACAGATAGAGAGCTTGACATACAGAGAGCTTGACAGACAGGCAGATAGACAGAGAACTTGACAGATAGAGAGCTTGACAGACAGAGAGCTTGACAGACAGAGAGCTTGACAGACAGAGAGCTTGACAGATAGACAGAGAGCTTGACAGATAGACAGAGAGCTTGACAGACACAGATAGAGAGCTTGACAGACAGACAGAGAGCTTGACAGACAGACAGACAGAGAGCTTGACAGACACAGATAGAAAGAGAGCTTGGCAGACTGACAGACAGAGTTTGACAGGCAGATAGACAGACAGATATGTTTGTGTAACAGTGAAAACAGAGGGGGATGCTCATCAAATGTCACCCCTTATCTTATCTTATCACTGCACCCTCGCGTACGCTCATCAAATGTCACCAATTATCTTATCTTATCACTGTCAGCAGTGGACTGACTTGTCTTACATCATGCTTCAAGGGAACTTATTATTATTATTATTCTTATTATTATTATGATTATTCTTATTATTATTCCTATTATTATTACAGTGGACCCTGGGTTTTCGTGCACCTCCAAACTCGAACAATTATGTAAGTGTATTTTCGTAAGTGCTTTTGTAAGTGTATTTTTAGGGGTCTGAAATGACTAATCTAATTTACATTTGTTCTTATGGGAACAAATTCGTTCGGTAACTGCACTCAAACAGCATTCTGGAAAGAATTTTCACCGAAAACCGAGGGTCCACTGTATCATTATTATTATTATTATTACATACTCCCACGTATCCAAAACATTGCTGGGACCTATAAATACTTTGTATATATTCGTAGACAATAGTAAATGACCAAGGCATGTGTAAATGTCCACCTGTCAGTGTGTTTGTGACAATTTAAGTACAATTTCAGTACCTAATATTAGTCTTAGAACAAAGAACTACTATAAATTGTAATTATCAGAACATAAAAATTATATAAAATAATATAAAAACGAGAAAAAAAGGTATATCGGCAACACTTCTGCAAGCGGCAGGACTCGACGTTGCCGGCAGGTGAGCATTCAGCGCCAACTTCTCGGCCTCATATATCGGTAAGTACTGAGCCTAATTTTTTTTTTATCCTATAACACTTAGAAAAATGTGCTCTTTATTTCTATATAATTTTTTTTTTTTCAAAATATTCGGGGCACTGGGGTAGTAAACGTATACGTATATACGTTTGGACCGTTTACGGGTTAAAAGGCAATTTGTATTATGATCAGGTCATATACAAAATTATTTAAAAAAGACTAAGAAAGTCTGCTCTCCTTTCTTTCACTGTTCTGACTGGCAAAAAAACTTTCAGTATAAAAAATTAAACATCAAGTTTTGGAAAAAAAAAAATCAGTAGTGAACAAAATAAGTACAGCCTCTTCCGTCCTAAGACCACGTCAGTAAACGAATTAGTCGCTAACTGAGGAGCATACTATAATGGTAGTGGGTTTGTGTCAACCATCTTCGATATTGTTTTAATGTCACCTTTGCACCATTTATAACATTTCTGGTATATTTTTAAATGTTTATACAGTAGTGTACTGTATACTGTAATAAAAAGAATAGAGGAAATCAGCTCTAATATACATTATTTAGGTATGCATACTGGTCAGAAAGCCCGTCGTAAGTCCGAGTTGTTGGTAAACGAGTATGTCGCAAGTGAGGAGAGGCTGTATTCATTGCCAATGGCATGACCTGACAGACACTGGGCTGCATTGTGCAGAAAAGGGGTCAAGCCTCCACCCTTCTGAGTCATGAAATATAACAAAATGTTTTCCTGACTAGTTCAACTATTCTTAAAAACCCTGGTTCCCACTCACTAACCTTAATTATATCATCACCACTTGGGGGTCTTGGAGACTTGCTGTTAGGAGGACTCCGACTTGGTGATGGCCCCGGGCCCCTGGTACCTTAAAACAAAACAAAATAAAAAAACACATAGTCATTGGAAATGCAATCAAACCACAAGCTATAAAAAAATCCTTCTTATAAAAAAATTTCAGCTTCAACTCAAAGAAAGTTCCTTGATGCTGGTGAGGGGGAGGGGGTCTTGATCCAGGAATTTAAACTGTCCTTCACTTCCTTGGATCAAACCTGATTGCCCCCCATTCCCAAGGGGCTGTAGACCCTGTAAATTGAGCACTTTCCTCTACATATAATTATTATAGCTGCAATGCATAATTTACAAGATTTTTCTGACTGGTTCCATATAAACTAAGAGACTGCTGAATATCAAGTAGATACATGTTGCAGGGGAAAAAAGTGATGTTAAAATTGTCTTGTTATTGGCAATACCCTTTTCAGTGTTATTAACCCAATGTCCACACGGGT
>WNWK01015779.1:0-20236 GCA_009830355.1 Cherax destructor | reverse complement strand
ACGGGTTAAAAGGCAATTTGTATTATGATCAGGTCATATACAAAATTATTTAAAAAAGACTAAGAAAGTCTGCTCTCCTTTCTTTCACTGTTCTGACTGGCAAAAAAACTTTCAGTATAAAAAATTAAACATCAAGTTTTGGAAAAAAAAAAATCAGTAGTGAACAAAATAAGTACAGCCTCTTCCGTCCTAAGACCACGTCAGTAAACGAATTAGTCGCTAACTGAGGAGCATACTATAATGGTAGTGGGTTTGTGTCAACCATCTTCGATATTGTTTTAATGTCACCTTTGCACCATTTATAACATTTCTGGTATATTTTTAAATGTTTATACAGTAGTGTACTGTATACTGTAATAAAAAGAATAGAGGAAATCAGCTCTAATATACATTATTTAGGTATGCATACTGGTCAGAAAGCCCGTCGTAAGTCCGAGTTGTTGGTAAACGAGTATGTCGCTAAGTGAGGAGAGGCTGTATTCTATTGCCAATGGCATGACCTGACAGACACTGGGCTGCATGTAGCAGAAAAGGGATCAAGCCTCCACCATTCTGAGTCATGAAATATAACAAAAATGTTTTCCTGACTAGTTTCAACTATTCTTAAAAACCCTGGTTCCCCACTCACTAACCTTAATTATATCATCACCACTTGGGGATCTTGGAGACTTGCTGTTAGGAGGACTCCGACTTGGTGATGGCCCTGTGCCCATGGTACCTTAAAACAAAACAAAATAAAAAAAACACATAGTCATTGGAAATGCAATCAAACCACAAGCTATAAAAAAAAAATCCTTCTTATAAAATATTTCAGCTTCAACTCAAAGAAAGTTCCTTGATGCTGGTGAGGGGGGAGGGGGGTCTTGATCCAAGGAATTTAAACTGTCCTTCACTTCCTTGGATCAAACCTGATTGCCTCCCATTCCCAAGGTGCTGTATGACCCCTGTAAATTGAGCACTTTCCTCTACATATAATTATTATAGCTGCAATGCATAATTTACAAGATTTTTCTGACTGGTTCCATAATAAGCTAAGAGACTGCTGAATATCAAGTAGATACATGTTGCAGGGAAATAAGTGATGTTAAAATTGTCTTGTTATTGGCAATACCCCTTTGCAGTGTTATTAACCCTTAAACTGTCCACACGTAGATATATGTTCACTCGCGAAAGTGACCGAACGTATATCTACGTTTTATTTTACATTCGTTCAAATTTAGTGCAATAGGCCTGAGTCGCCTAGACATGAGAGAATGGGTCTGCGCCCTCAGTGTGCGCAGTATGAAAAAAATCGGGGACACCAGGGTACCGCATGGTAGCCCCAGTTAGTTTCAGCTCCATCTTGGGTCAACATCATGGCACACCCCCGTGATTCACTCACGCCTCGTCGCATTAACACTCTACGTACTATTCTCGGAAAGTGATAGAGAACGCGAGCTTAGTGGATTTGACAGTGATATAGCCACTAATAATCAAGGAATTAGTGAAACTATTGATGACAACCCAGATGACCCTCAGCCCATCACCTCTGGGGTGGCCAGTGTGGCCAGTGTGGACAGTGTGGCCATACCAGACCCTCAGCCCAGCACATCTGGTGTGGCCAGTGTGGCCACAGACCCTCAGCCCAGCACCTCTGGGGTTTCTAGTGTTACTACCCAAAGGCAGCTCCGCAAGAGGAAATTAGCATTTTCCATGTGTTATGATAGTGACGATAGTGAAGGTGATATAAGTGACGATGATGAAATCGATTTTATGCCCATAGACGATTCGTCGAGTGACAGTGATTATCATTATTCCCCAGTGAAACGTACTTATGGGCGTCATTACCTACGTTCAGGCAGTGTGCCATATGCAGTCAGAGGCAAGGGTCGTGGCAGTTCACGATCCAAAACCCCAGCCACTGATAGTGAAAGTGATAATGAAGGAGAGTATGCTGGGATGGAGGAAGAGGTGGTGGGTGGCATGGTGCCTGGACCTCGTGGCGCGGTGTGTGGACAGACAAAGGACCACGAGGCACCCTCTCAATCATGTGCTGGCCCCACTCCCGTCCCTCCTGCTCCCCACGTCCCATGCCACAGGTCCACCCTGCGCCATCTGATCGTGAATAGAAGTGGACTGAACATACACCATTCATGCCACATCCTTTCAATTTTGATGGCAGTGGAAGTGGCATCATGCCACACTGTCCCATCACAAATGAGTCTACAGAGTTAGACTATTTTCAACTATACTTTGATGAGCCAATAATGAACCTGATTGTTACTCAGACCAACCTGTACTACCAGTATACAATGGACCATGCAGATTTTTCAGAATCGTCACGGCTGCGCAGGTGGAAAGATACAACTGTGGCTGAAATGTATTTATTCCTTGGCACTGTCATGCTTATGCCACACACATATAAGAACAATATAGCAAACTACTGGTCCACAGACCACTTCATTAGCACTCCAGTCTTCCGAGACCTCCTTCCCTGCAACAGATTCCTTCTGTTGCACTTCTCAGATAGGAATACACCAAACCGAAATGACCTCCTCTACAAAATCCGGGAATTGTTTATGTATCTCAAGCAAAAATTCAGTGTCTACTTTTATCCATTCAAGAACATTGTTGTTGATGAGTCCTTGATTCTGTTCAAGGGACGACTGTCATTCAAACATTATATACCAAGCAAACGTAATCGCTTTGGTATAAAACTGTTTGTTATGTGTGACTGTGAGACTGGTCTTGTGTTGGATGTCATTATCTACACAGGTAAAAATACACTTGATGATACCAGGCGCACGTTGGGCATTTCTGGTGATGTTCGCAAGATGATGCAGCCATACCTTGGCAAGGGCCATACATTGTTCACAGACAACTGGTACACAAGCCCTATGCTTGCTGATTTCCTACGTGTGAACAATACTAATATATGTGGAACAGTGAGAAGAAATAGAAAACACATGCCAAAGTTCACTGGAGGAAGTGTAGTGCAGGTGTTTCATGCCAATGACATCATGGCACTGTCATGGCATGACAAAAGGGACGTGACATTGCTGTCAACCATCCACAGAAACGAGATGGTACAAACAGACAGAATGAGCACGCTCAACAATCAACCTATTGAAAAGCCAGCTGTTGTCATCGACTATACAAACAATATGCGACTAGTCGACAAGTGTGACATGATGATAGGCTTTGTTGACTGTGTGCGTAGGAGTCGCAAGTGGTATATAAAAGTGTTTTTCCACCTTGTGGACATTGCAATGCTCAATGCCTTCAACATGTATGAAATAAAGACTGGGAATCAACAACGATATGCAGAATTCACCCTAAATGTCATCAAGCAGATAGGGAGAAAGTATGGTACCACACCTATACCTGCCACTCCACAGCGACCTGTCACCCCACAACAGCGACCTGTCACTCCACAACAGCGACCTGTCACTCCACAACCAGAGGGGGAAGTGCCCAACCGAATTATCCCTAACTGTCACTGCCTGATACCATTACCATCTACTCCAAAGAAGAAGTACTCTCAGAAAAAGTGTGTTATGTGTGCTTACAGTACACAACGACCCCAAGTGCGAAAAGACACACGATTCATGTGTCAGCAATGTGGAGTGGCACTCTGTATGAATCCATGCTTCTTCAAGTATCATACAGTGGTGGACTTCTAGAAATATAAATAGGACATGTAAATACCTTGTATATATATGTAAACAATAGTAAGTGATTGAACCAGGTGTACAAATTTATTTATCAGTGTGAACATGTGTGTTTGTGACAGTATGATTACTAATTCAGTAACAAATATTTGTGTCTAAACAAGAATTGGCAATGAAATGAATAGATCTGCATCAAAACATTATTATCATAGGATGAAAACAACAGAAAATGGAAAAAAATGGAAAAAACGATAAATGTTTGTTGTTTCTGCAAGCGGCAGTGCTCCATTTTGCCGACACCACATCATTTAGCACCAACTTCACGGGCTTATATCTCGGTAAGTACTGGCCCTAAAATGTTTTTTTTTAGCCTATCCTATTTATAAAAATGTGCTCTTCATTTTTTAAAAAAAAAACGAATTTTTTATTTTTCAAAAAATTTGGTCACTTTCGCGAGTGAACGTATATCTACGTGTGGACAGTTTAAGGGTTAAATGCATGTTCTTACATGACACTACATCTATTACCCAGCTTATGGAGCAAAAAGTAATAAAGATATCCTGCCAGAATAATAATAACCTTAATAATAAAATGCTTGAAAAATAGAAAACAAAGTCACTGCAAGAGATGAACCTCAGGGTGGGAAAATGTAACTATACTGGAGTTCCATAAAGATCAATATTTAGGCCCATATTATTCCTGGTAAATATAAATTAAATGATTACATAATTTAATTCTTACATATCTTTGTCTGAAAATAGTGCCAAACTAATGAAGACAAAATACTATACTGAAGAGGATATAAGTAGCTTGCAAGAAGACCTGGACAGACTTTAGGAATGGTTGAAAACATGGCTGCTTAAATTTAATTCCAGCAAAGGAAATTAAGAAGCTGGGACATGGGAAAAGGATGCCAAAAACAAAGTAACATCTTGGGATGAGGGAGAAAGCTTCAAGAAATAGTTAAAAGAAAAATACCTTGAAATAACCATTATCACAGCCTTTCTTCTAAAGCGCTTAAAACAACACCAGCACAAGCTAGGTATGCAAACATAAAACTTACATTCAGGAACCTAGATAATCATTCAAAGCACTCTAACCCATACTTGGAAATTCCTCTTGCATATGCAGTGCAAGTGTTAAGTCCCTTGTCTGGTACAATACAAAAGAAAAACTGTAAAGAATGCAAATGAGTGCATCAAACTAGTGTCTGGACTGAGGGAGCTGAACCATATGGAAAAAATGCAAGAACTATTCTTTCAGTCACTGGAGAAGTGAAATACAAAAAAGGAGGTTTTGTGTGCGAGGGGCTTGGACTTCCAGCAAGCGTGCATGAGCGTGTTAGATAGGAGCGAAAGGATACAAATGGTTTTTAGGACTTGACGTGCTGTTGGAGTGTAAGCAAGGTAACATTTATGAAGGGATTCAGGGAAACTGGCAGGCCGGACTTGATTCCTGGAGATGGGAAGTACAGTGCTGGCACTCTGAAGGAGGGGCGTTAATGTTGCAGTTTTATAACTGTAGTGTAAGCATGCCTCTGGCAAGACAATGATGGAGTAAATGATGATGAACGTTTTTCTTTTTCAGGACACCCTGCCTTGGTGGGAAACTGCCGATGTGTTAATAAAAAAATAAAAAATCCATAATACTACAGACCATAAACAGTATGGGTAAGAACAGACTTTTTACCAGACTGCATCAAGAACAATGAAGCATGGTAGGAAATTACACATCCAAATGAGCCAGAGGGATATCAGGAAGACATTCTTCACCATAAGTCACTTAGAAATGCAATGAAATGGGTTAAATAATAAATCTGACATTGCTCAATCATACTAGTTGGTCAAAAGTTAAGAGGAACCAAAAGTGGGAGCTTACCCTTTACTCTGCAAACACAAATAGGTAATATGAGACACAGAACTTAATAATTAAGGGTTAACTAATTAGCATATATTTTTTGCTTCCAGCAGTTGTGGAACAAGCTACCTCCCTTTTGAAGCCTACTCAAGTCCTCCACTAATCAACTTATTAGTTCCTCCTATTGCTTCTTCTACCTCATTTTTTTACCTCTTTTTTATAATTTTAAATTGTATCTTTTTTCTTATTGCTGATCAGGAAAAGCTTCCCAGCTGTTGTCTTATGTGTGTAGCAAGTGTGGTGCTTGCTTACTCACTGTTGAATTATTGCATATACACCAAGAAACCTCTCCAAGAAAATAAAAATCTGGTTCCACATATAGTCACCAGCATGCAACACTGGCCAATTTCAATAGAAAACTTTCTTTTACAAACATATACATGGATTGTATGATTTCAATCAATATGTAGAGGAATTCTCTAATTATCCTTTAGAAATATAAAAAACAAAAGCCATAAAGTATCTTTACCATATGCAGTTATAGCAATACAACTTCTCCAACTTCTTATTAGAAATGGAGAGCAACTATAGTTCATTTCTTAGACAAATGATGTGAACTTAAAGAATATTACTAAATATAAATAAAAGTATGTACAGTACTGCTGTCCTGATACATGAATAATTTTTTAAATTACTCACCAATGAGATTTTGCAGTAGAGGTTGTCTAAGTTGTACAAGAGGTTTGATGATGGTTGGTGTAGGATAAGGCGGGTACCGTGGATTAGGATAAGCCAAATTGGGGCTTACTTCAAAAACAAATTTTGAGGAACTGGGTGATGCTGAAAGTACTGGTGAGTTGCGTCCTGATGAAGGAGTATCATCGAGACCTGCACTGCGATGAAAACGACTTAACCTGGCAAAATAAAAACAAAAGAATACATATATCTTAGCATATGAAACTGAATTTCTTGCTGTGAAGGCAATAATGCTTCTAAAAAATGGAAATCAGTGCTGTATGACCCTTGTGAGTTTAGCATTTAGTTTCGATTATAATAATAATAATAATAATAATAATAATAATAATAATAATAATAATATAATAAAAATGGAAAAGAAGAAACACAGACATGTTATTTAAAGAGGGTAGCTGTAACACAATGTTCTTTGAGAACATATAAAACTAAATTACAGCAGAGTACTGCTGAAAAAAATCTTTATAAATAGAAAAGGGAAAGACCTGATGGTGGTCAATGGAATTTATTGTAAATCAAAGAAAGTTACTTTAGGTACAGGTTAATGAGTGCATGAGAACTGAAAAGAGTAGATTTGATAGTGTTGGAACAAGAGTATACTTTGTCCACAGCAGGATAAAAAGGTTGGCAAATGCAGCAGCGAGACAACCCTTGGCTTCACTGGGGTCTTTCAAAGGACCCCAATGGAAATAAGTCACTTTGACTTTTTTGGGTTATCCTAGGTTCTCTACACATATGCTGCTAAGTATGATAATCTATGTAACTGTATTTGTGTATACCTGACTAAACTTACTTATTCTATCGGGCAAGGACCACGTACTTGGGTGCTTGTAATAGTATGTAACTGTATGTTATATGCAGAGAACAACTTGTCTTACAGTGAAATGGTAAGCGACAGCTAAGCTCTGCAGGTGGTGGCAAAACAACACCGAGAATTACTGAGGAGGATCTTTGAGCAAGTGGGCAAGGCTGCCTGCTGCCTAATGTTGCCAATTGTGTGTCTGTGTAGTTGTTCTATTGTTCTGGCAGGGTTTATACATGCCAAAAGAATGAGTTGATATGGCTGCTAGATGATCAATGGTAAAATGACTATTTACAAGTTGCTGAAAGCTAAGTCACTCTCAGTATGATCTAATTACCACAGCTTAAGTAACTCAAATCATTAAGGTGCCTAAACAAATATTTTTACTTTACTTTGTGGTGTAAATGCAATTATTTATTTTTAATTACCTACTTGTAATTAATTATTTGTTTTGTTGTAGTACAGTGGAACCTTGGTACTCAAATTTAATTTGTTCCAGAAGGCTGTTCGAGTGCCAATTTGTTCGAGTGCCGAACAAATTTTTCCCAACCAATTTTCATTTTTGTTGGCTGTTATCACTAATCTTCTTAGGCCCCGTGGTGGCTTATTTATGCAAATAATATAAAAAAAAACACAAAAAAATGCGAAGAAACACGAAACAGTTTACAGTCAACCCCCGGTTAACAATATTAATCCGTTCCAGAGGGCTTATCGGTAACCGAAAATATCGTTATCCGATTCTATTTTCCCCATAAGAAATAATGGAAATCCAGACACCCAAAAGTATTAAAATAAAATATTTTTTTACAACATAAGACATCCAATTACACACAAGTGTATGAGAAATAAAGAAATAATAGTACAATAACATGTCACTTACATTTATTGAAGAGTTGTTGATGTGTGGAAGACGGGAGGAGGGGAAAGGATGGAGTAGTATGCTAGTGTTTGGAAGGGAAATCCCCTTCCATTAACACTGCAGGTGGCAAGTTCTTTTCTGGGGTTACTGGCCTTTTTCTTTTAATGCCACTAGGACCAGGTTGAGAGTCACTGGACCCCTCTCTAACAAAAAATCTGTCCAGGGAGCTCTGTGTCTGGCAATTCTTTAAAACATCCCTGAAATGGGACACCACAGTGTCATTGTACAGGTTGTCAGCATGGCCTGCAACAGCTTGGTTAGGGTGATATTCATCCATAAAGCCTTGCACCCTGCTCCACATTCCACAAATCTCCTTAATTGCTGAAGAAGGCACCTTCTTCCATCTCTGTTCCACCTCCTCCTCCTCTGAACCATTTTCCTGACCTGTGGTCTATTGTTGCTGTTGCTGTTGAAGCTCTTGCAGATCTTCAGTGGTTATCTCTTCATTGTGCTCCTCCACCAACTGTTCCACATCCTCACCACTCACCTCCAACCCCATGGACTTGCCCAGTTCCACAATTTCTTGCACAACAGGCTCAGGGTTCTGAGGCTCAGCCCCAAAACCTTCAAAATCCCTCTCTAGGACACAGTCTGGCCACAATTTTCTCCAGGCAGAGTTCAAAGTCCTGGTAGTCACTCCCTCCCAAGCCTTACCTATAAGGTGTACACAATGCAGGATATGGAAATGATTTTTCCAAAAGTCTCTTAGGGTCATATGCATGTCTGTGGTCACATCTAAACACTTTTGAAACATTACTTTGGAGTAGAGTTTTTTAAAGTTGGAAATGACATGCTGGTCCATGGGCTGGAAGAGAGGAGTGGTATTAGGGGGCAAGAACTTCACTTTGATGAACTTAAAGTCCTGCACAATTTTCTGTGCCAAGTCTGGAGGATGAGAAGGAGCATTGTTCATTATCAGGAGGCACTTAAGTGGCAAATTATTTTCCTGGAGATATTTCTTCACACTGGGGCCAAACACGTCATTGAACCAATCTAAGAAAATGTCCCTTGTGACCCATGCCTTACTGTTAGACTTCCACATCACACACAAATTAGACCTAGCGATATCGCATCTGCTAAACACTCGGGGATTTTCAGAATGATACACCAGTAAAGGCTTCACTTTACAATCACCACTGGCATTAGCACAAAGCATCAGAGTTAGCCTGTCTTTCATAGGCTTGTGTCCTGGCAGTGCCTTTTCCTCCTGTGTAATGAAGGTCCTGTTTGGCATTTTCTTCCAAAACAGGCCTGTTTCGTCACAATTGAACACTTGTTGGGGTTGGAATTGTTCAGCCTCTATGTACTCCTTGAATTCCTGCACATATTTTTCAGCCGCACTTTTGTCAGAACTGGCTGCCTCACCATGCCTCACAACACTATGTATGCCACTACGCTTCTTAAAACTGTCAACCCAGCCTTTGCTAATGATACTAATGAATGATACTAATGAATGCATCATGAACTTTCTTAAAAAAACACATAACCTCTATAACAGACATTGCCCAAAAAAAACTAAACAGATCACAGCTAAGAGACTTAACAATCCCTGGCTAACACCCAGCATCCTTAAATCCATAAATAAGAGGCACCAATATGAAAAACAATATAGAAGGGGTCTAATAACCAGAGAACAATCCAAACGCTACTCATCAATCCTTACTAGCCTGATAAGAAGGTCCAAAAAATTGTATTATGAGAACAGACTCCAGACCGTAAAAGGTGATATGAAAAAGACCTGGAAAACCCTATCTACAATTCTAGGAAATAAAAAGATATCCACGAACAATACCATCAAATTATCAAAAACAGACGAACCCCTACTCTCACCAATTGAGACAGCAAACAGACTTAATGTTTTCTTCTCCACCATAGGAAAGAATCTAGTGAGTAGGATCCCAAGCTCGAACACTCGTCCAACAGACTACCTCACCAACACCTACCCAGATACACTATTCCTAGCTCCTACCAACTCAATTGAAGTCTCACTCATAATCAACACCCTTAAAAACAAAGCAGGAGACATAAACAGCTTACCACCCTTTATGTACAAAAAGCTACACATGTACTGTCACCAATTATAGCAGCATTATTCAATAAATCCATTGAATCTTCAACCTTCCCATCAATTCTCAAAATAGCTAGGGTCACCCGATCCACAAAGGAGGTGACCAAACTGACTTGAACAATTATAGACCAATCTCAAATTTACCACTGCTTTCTAAAATCTTCGAAAAATTAATTCATAAACAGATCTATTCCTACCTCGTCTCACACAATGTACTAAACCCCTGTCAATTTGGATTCAGGACCAACAAGAGCACAAACGATGCTATAACACACATGTTAGAGTTAATATACACCGCACTTGAGAAGAAAGAAGTTCCGCTGGGAATCTTCATAGACCTACGCAAAGCATTTGATACAGTCGACCATGATTTATTGCTCACAAAATTAGCGCACTATGGTATTAGGGGCACCCCTCAACTACCTAAAGTCGTACCTTAGCAACAGAAGTCAGTACGTGAACACAAATGGAGAGAACTCTTCCACACAACAAATTACAGTCGGTGTCCCTCAAGGTAGTGTCCTGGGGCCACTCCTATTCCTCATTTACATAAATGACCTACCGAATGCATCACAACTACTCAAACCCATTTTGTTTGCAGATGACACAACATATGTCTTCTCTCACCCAAATCCAGTCGTACTAGCCAACACAGTTAATGCCGAATTACAGAAAATATCAACATGGATGATGACAAATAAGCTTACTCTCAATACGGACAAGACCTACTACATTCAGTTTGGAAACAAAGCTACAAATGTTCCACTTAACATAACGCTAAATGGTTCACCCATCACAAGGCTCACAGAGGGAAAATTCCCAGGAATCCACCTTGACAGTAGTCTTAAATTCCAAACACACATACAACAAATTTCCAAGAAAATCTCAAGGACAGTAGGTATATTATCTAAGATACGCTATTATGTGCCTCAACCAGCTCTCATTGCACTATATCATTCTCTTATCTACCCTTATCTCACCTATGGAATCTGTGCATGGGGCTCAACAACATTAAATCCCCTTAGACCACTCATAACCCAGCAAAAGGCTGCAGTCAGGATGATAACAAATTCCCACTCTAGACAGCATACTCCACCTATATTCAGAACCTTAAAACTACTCACCATAAAAAATATTCATACCTATTCATGTGCCTTCTACATACATAAAACTCTACATGCTAATATCAACCCTGCGCTCAGAATTCTCCTCAACAACTTTAATAGGTCCCACGAACATGACACAAGACACAGATCACTATTTGACATACCCGAGTCCATACTAACCAATGTAAAAATTCTATGCACATAAAGGGCCCCAGAATCTGGAATTCATTACCAGTAAATATCAAGTTAACCTTGTCGGAAAATCAATTCAAGACTCTTCTCAAAAATCACCTACTCACCCTATACTAAATACTCATACTGTAACAAACTTCCAAACCCAATATTATTTTACTTAAGAAGATCTCAATTTGATATGTTCATCCTCCTTAACACTTGTTGCAATTTCATATCATCATATTGTCATTTAAAATCTTATAGTATCATCATTTTCTTAATTTGAAATAAAATATATATCTAGATGAAACTCTAAAAACTATTTCTAGTATTGTTATTATACTAGTATAGCATCAACATACTGTAATTTGAAATAAATTCTACAACTAGATTAAACTCAACCAATTTCTCTTGTATTGTCTTTTAATAGTATGTATAACCATTTAATAATTTAAATAATACAGAACTAGAATAAACTCAATCAATTTCTTTAGCATTAAGTACATAGTGAATAAGTCTCTAGAATAAACTGCCCCTAATGCCATGGCATGCCAGTGGCTCTCCTTGCATTACAGTTTTATAATTGTTTTATAATTGTAACTACCAATAACATTGTACACTTGTAACATGCATTGAAATAAAAATTATTATTATTATTATTATTATAAATTCGTTCACTTCAGCACTCATTGCAGGCATTTTCTTGACGAGATCATCATGCAACTGCCTTGCTTTTTCACATATTATTGCCTGCGTAACACTATCTCCTGCTAATTGTTTCTCATTGATCCACACCAACAACAAATTTTCCACATCTTCCAGCACTTGCGATCTCTGTTTTGTGATCACATTTGCACCTTTCGCAACAACAGCTTCCTTGATTTTACGTGTATTTCCCTTGGCCACAATGGTAGCAATGGTTGAATAGGCTTTGCCATACAGCCTGGCCAGCTCAGTGATACACACTCCACTTTCATATTTTGCTATTATCTCCTTCTTCACTTCTACCGTATTTCTCAGCCTCTTTACCACAGGGCTGGCACTAGGAGCTTTCTTAGGACCCATGGTGGCTTATTTAGCAGTTGCAAGCACTAAAAACAGTGGAATAATGACAATATACTGGTATGAATGCGTGGGTGGCATGGGTGGTGGTCGCTCTCGCTTGTAAACAATAGCACACTGACGCTCCCTGGAGTGCCCGCCCAGCTGGGCCACGCGTACGCGTCCGGGACGAATATTGTAGTCCGAGCGGATCATCGTAAACTGAGCCAATATTTTGACGGAAAAATGTATCGCTAACCGATTTTATCGTTATCCGACGCCATCGTTAACCGGGGGTTGACTGTACAGCGAAGTTCTGGCAGGTCGTGTTTGTTTGGCCAAGTGCCGAGCAAAGGACCAACCACCAAGCGATTTTTTTTTTACCAAACAAAGCATTCGAATAAAGAATTGTTTGAGTAGGGAGCTGTTCGAGTACCGAGGTTCCACTGTAGTAAAAATTACAGAGCTATATGTATACTCATGGTGTCTTATCTTCAGTTTAGTTTGTTGTATGGTACAGCCTCTCCTCACATAATGGCGGAGTTCCATTCCTAAGACCACGTCAGTAAATGAATTCGTCGCTAAGTGAGGAGCATACTAGAATGGTAGTGGGTTTGTGTCAACTATCCTTGATATTGTTTTAATGTCACCTTTGCACCATTTATAACATTACTGGTATATTTTTAAATGTTTATACAGTAGTGTACTGTATTGTGTAATTAACAGAATAGAGGAAATCAGCACCAATATACATTATTTAAGTATGCATACTGGTCAGAGAGCATGTCATAAGTCTGAGGCGTTGGTAAACGAGTACGTCTCAAAGTGAGGAGATGCTGTATTCTAATAAAATTTTGAAGTTTCCAGTGGTTGTAGCACATACTACCACACTACATCTTGGATCTCATTCTAGCTATCTACCACTTCATTACCAACAAGGAAGTCTCCAACATTTTCAGTTTTTCTCTTATAATTTATATTCCTTAGATTTTTTTTTTTTCAACAAGTCGGCCGTCTCCCACCGAGGAAGGGTGACCCAAAAAGAAAGAAAATCCCCAAAAAGAAAATACTTTCATCATCATTCAACACTTTCACCACACTCATACATAATCACTGTCTTTGCAGAGGCGCTCAGATACGACAGCTGAGAATAGTCCCTCCCAGCTGTCACTATCCCAGACCCCTCCTATAAAGTGCAGGCATTGTACTTCCCATTTCCAGGAATCAAGTCCAACTAAATCTATTAACTGGTTTCCCTGAATCCCTTCACAAAATGTTACCCTGCTCACACTCCAACAGATCGTCATGTCCCAAAAACCATTCGTCTCCATTCACTCCTATCTAACACGCTCACACATGCTTGCTGGAAGTCCAAGCCCCTCGCCCACAAAACCTCCTTTACCCCCTCCCTCCAACCTTTTCTAGGACGACCCCTACCCCGCCTTCCTTCCCCTACAGATTTATACGCTCTCCAAGTCATTCTACTTTGATCCATTCTCTCTAAATGACCAAACCACCTCAACAACCCCTCTTCAGCCCTCTGACAAATACTTTTAGTAACTCCACACCTTCTCCTAATTTCCACATTCCGAATTTTCTGCATAATATTTACACCACACATTGCCCTTAGACAGGACATCTCCACTGCCTCCAGCCTCCTCCTCGCTGCAGCATTTACAACCCATGTTTCATACCCATATAAGAGTGTTGGTACCACTATACTTTCGTACATTCCCTTCTTTGCCTCCATGGATAACGTTTTTTATCTCCACAGTATCTGAAAACATTTACTTCTTCCATAATCCCTCTCTCCAATGTGATATCCAATTTTTCTTTATTTAAATCGTTTGATACCCTCATCACCTTACTCTTATCTATGTTCACTTTCAACTTTCTACCTTTACACACTCTCCCAAACTCATCTACTAACCTTTGCAACTTTTCTTTAGAATCTCCCATAAGCACAGTATGGTAGCCAATTTATGGCATGTCTCTTAAGAATTTTTTTTTTATGTACTATTGCATATTCTGGCTGTCCCATTTTTTATAGCACCTCTCAATTTATAAGGCTGTATGAATTTCTCACTATTACATTTATGTGATTTTCTGTGGCAGTATGTATATATTTTTTTTAACACATCAGCCATTTCCCACCAAGGCAGGGTGACCCCAAAAAAAATGAGGAAAAACACTTTCACCATCATTCACTCCATTACTGTCTTTTCAGAGGCATGCCGATACTACAGTTCAAAAATTGCAATATATCTCCACCCCTCCTTCACAGCGCAGGCACTGTATTTTCCACCTCCATGACTCAAGTCCGGCTAACTGGTTTCCCTGAAACCTTTCATAGATGTTGCCTTGCAGTATATTACATAATTGCATTTTTTTTTATTAGCACATCAGCCATTTCCAACCAAGGCAGGGTGACCCAAAAAAGAAGAAACACTTTAACCATCATTCACTCCATCACTGTTTGCCAGAGGCATGCCCACACTAGTTTAAAAAAACCGCAACATGAACACCCCCTCCTTCAGAGCGCAGGCACTGTACTTCCCACCTCCAGGTCTCAAGTCCAGCTTGCAGGTTTGCTGGAAGTCCAGGCACCTCACACACAAAACATCCTTTACCCCGTCCCTCCAACCTTTTCTAGTCTGACCCTAACCTGCCTTCTTTCCCCTACAGATTTATAAGCTCTCCAAGTCATTCTATTTTGTTCTGTCCTTTCTAAAGGTCTGAACCACCTCAGCAACCCTTCCTCAGCCCTCTGGATAATACTTTTAGCAACCTTTCACCTCCTAATTTCCAAACTATGGATTCTCTGCATTATATTCACACTGCACACTGCCCTCAGACACAACATCTCCACTGCCTCTAGCCTTCTCCTTGTTGCAATATTCACCACCCATGTTTTATACCCATATAAGAGTGTTGGTATACTTCTTCTTCTTCTTGAAGAAGTTATACCAACTCATACATTCCCCTCCTTGATTCCATGGATAACCTTTTTGTCTCCACAGACTCCTCAGTGCACCACTCACCATTTTACCCTCATCAATTCTATGTTCACCTCGTCTTTCATAGACCCAGCTGCTGACAAGTACACTCCTAAATATCTGAATACATTCACTTCCTCCATACTCCTCCCTCCAATCTGATATTCAATCTTTCATTACCTAAATTTTTTGTTATCCTCATCATCATACTCTTTCCTACATTCACTTTTAACTTTCTTCTTTTACATGCCCTACCAAACTCGTCCACCAACCTCTGCAACTTCTCTTCAGAATCTCCCAAAAGCACAGTGTCATCAGCAAAAGGCATCTGTGACAACTCCCACTTTGTGTTAAATTCTTTTATCTTTTTATCCCACACCTCTTGCCAACACCCGAACATTCACTTCTCTTAAAACCATCTATAAATATATTGAACAACCATGGTGACATCACACAGCCCTGTCTAAGCCCTACATTTACTGGGAATTAATCTCTCTCTCTTCTACATACTCTAACCTGAGACTCACTATCTTCATATAAACTCTTCATTGCATAACTGTAATTATGTACTTGCAAATCTTTCTTTCAATCAAGACACTTTCAGTATATCCCACAATCAGTATTGTTTTATGATGCCTGTTTTAATTTCTCCTATTTCCATTAAGTGCCATTTATCCTGTCAAATTCTATTATCCATCTGTCACTCCACTTAATTAATTTATCAATCTTCTTGTAGAGACCTACAGTCCTCTTAATGACCTAAGAATACTGAGAAGAATTTTTTTTCAGTGCCCACAAACATATTCACATATAGTTGTATTTTAGTATTATTTCTTCTGGCACATCATTTTCATAAAATAGCAACATTACTGAGGCAAGCATCGATCCTTATTGGGCCTCACTGGAAACATTTTCCCAGGACATTTTTTTTCTTCACTTCACTTCACATTTTTTTTTTTTCAAATAAAAAATCACTCATCCAATGTAATAGCTTGTCTTTTATTCCTCTTATATTTTGTAGTTGTCTTTTAACAAAAAGCATGAAGAGATACAATCGTGACAAAATACTACAGAGGTAAACAAAAACACATTTTACCAGGAAAAACTTAAATATAAGGAGGCATGGTTGAAAAATATGCACCAAAGTGAGCCACAGAAAACATTTTTTTGATATAAGAGAAGTAAGGAAGTGAAATGAGCTCAGCAATGATAATGAAAGCAAACTCTAGGGAGACTCAAAAATAGATATGACAGGGTTAATTTACATCAGCCAATTAAAAGTACATAGTGTCTTTCCACCAAGAACTAAATTAGACACAATAATTACACATTCTCACATGATTCCATTCCACAAACTAAATTAAGATACAACAACACTAGCTAACAAAATTTTATTTTTTATCCAGTTCACAAACCAAAATAGCTGATTCAAGGTAACTCTGAAGCGATGATCACAAATCTGAGTTTGCTTAGTCTCTATCACATAAGATTTTTTGAAATCTTATGATCAATGTTTTGACTATGTATGGTTGAAGAACCACAATATATGCATTACCTAAGAACCACAGGTACAGTGGACCCCCGGTGTTCGTCCATTTTTCGTAAGAGAATACTGTTCAAGTGCCATTACCAACCGAATTTATTCCCTTAAGAAATAATGTAAAGTAGACTAGTCCTTTTAGACCCCCAAAACTACACTTATAAAAGCATTTAAAAAAATAAACTTACATAAAAGGGCATGTTTTGAGCAGGACGAACACCGGGGGTTCACTGTACTATATTATGCATAGATATTAAGTATAGTGCCTGCAATTACAAACTAATCGTTTTTGCTGTAATACATATGCATAACAAATATAACAGAAATTTCCATAGTTTTTTTTTTTTTTCAACAAGTCGGCCGTCTCCCACCGAGGCAGGGTGACCCAAAAAGAAAGAAAATCCCCAAAAAGAAAATACTTTCATCATCATTCAAAATTGGATATCCATAGTTATGCAAACATATTTATATCACAGTTTTCAAGTTTTTTCACTAGTATTTGTCTCCCACACCAGTGTCCAACAGTAGTAGGCCATCAAACTGATCATCAGGTTTCCCTGTTATCAGTCAACCATCAAACTGACTTGTCAGGTTTTCCTGATATCTCTTCATGATGTCTATGTCTAGTGGAAATCACTTACCATGGCATTCTATTTCACAGAAACTGTGTGTGACAACAAAACTAAGTGCAGATTTGAATTCAGCATTTTGAAATTATTCAGAAACATTTTTCAACATGAATTGAAACCTCTGATGACCAGTAAATTGAACATTCACTCACACCACCTTATCATCTTACCTATTAACTACACAATTTGAGGTGTGTGTACGAACTCCAATATTTCCCCCATAAGGAGTTATGGGGAAAACATGTGTAGTTCCTCGATGAGTTGACACAGCAACCCAACGTGAGTCGAGAGAAAATGATATGTCAGTAACCTGGAAAATAAATATTGCATGAATACTTCAATATGAAAAAAATATCCTTTTTGTCACAAAAGTCACTTGTCCTAAAAAAAAAAAAGACCAACTACATATTCTTATCCTACTAATGAAATCATGATTACATACAGCAACCCAATTATCAATTAATTAAGAAGACCCCCAACTATCATTTTCAGCTTACATTATCACAGTAAAATACAGTGGCACCCCGGTTTACGTAATTAATTCGTTCCAGAATGCTGTTCAAGTGCCGTTACCAAACGAATTTGTTCCCATAAGGAATAATGTAAATTAGATTAGTCCTTTTAGACCCCCAAAAATACACTTACATAATTGTTCGAGTTTGGAGCAGTACGTAAACCGGGGGTCCACTGTATTTACATAACCAAGTTGGTATAAGGGATAAGATACAACCAATATAAAGCTCATTCTTTAATTTTCAAATCTCTGTTCTTGATAAACCTCAAAATTAAAACAAAGATTATCATATCTTGTATTTACACTCAACCACTAAACAAACTCAGTTTTCATTATATATTTTCCTCCACATTTCCAATTGCAAATATAACATGCCTCAGGTAATTCTATCCCTTCACCTTTGCTGTGGTATCTCCTCGATGTAGTGTGTAAAGGTGATGAACAGCAGATTGAGCAGCAGACAGAGGATGAGGCTGCAGGCGGAAGAGGTGAAAGTTGTGACCCTGTTTGTCAGCTGTAAGGAGCAGCATTCCTGTTGGATCAAAGCTGAGAGCCACAATTGGAGCTCCATGATGGGCAGAAAAGTGAGCAACGATGCCATTAGCTGTGCCACTACTCATAAGACTTATCTCACCTGAACCCACCATCTGTGTCAAAGTAAAAGCTTAATTACTATGTAACATTTCAGTACACATAAATGATCAATACAAAAGAGAGAAAATGGACTACAAAACATCATACATAAATTAAATTACTATTCTTCAGTATCTATACTGTTGTTCCAATGTTATTTCAGACTACAGGAGGCCCTCCACATTCGCGAGGGTTAGGGGATCAAGAACCTCGTGAATCTTGAAAAATCGTGAATGTTTGGTGCGCAAATATGATGTAGGGAAATATAATAATACTGTACTGTAGTATACACGAATGTTTTGATGCGCCAATTTTTTTTTTTTTCAACAAGTCGGCCGTCTCCCACTGAGGCAGGGTGACCCAAAAAGAAAGAAAATCCCCAAAAGAAAATACTTTCATCATCATTCAACATTTTCACCTCGCTCATACATAATCACTGTCTTTGCAGAGGAGCTCAGATACGACAGTTTAGAAGTCCCTCCAAACTGCCAATATCCCAAACCCCTCCTTTAAAGTGCAGGCATTGTACTTCCCATTTCCAGGACTCAAGTCCAACTAAATCAATTAACTGGTTTCCCTGAATCCCTTCACACAACATTACCCTGCTCACACTACAACAGCTCGTCAGGTCCCAAAAACCATTCGTCTCCATTCACTCCATTCACTTGCTGGAAGTCCAAGCCCCTCGCCCACAAAACCTCCTTTACCCCTTCCTCCAACCTTTTCGAGGACGACCCCTACCCAGCCTTCCTTCCCCTACAGATATATATGCTCTCCAAGTCATTCTACTTTGATCCATTCTCTCTAAATGACCAAACCACCTCAACAACCCCTCTTCAGCCCTTTGACAAATACTTTTAGTAACTATACCTCCTCCTAATTTCCACACTCCAAATTTTCTGCATAATATTTACACCACAGATTGCCCTTAGACAGGACATCTCCACTGCCTCCAGCCGCCTCCTCGCTGCAGCATTTGCAACCCATGCTTCACACCCATATAAGAGTGTTGGTACAACTATACTTTCAAGTAAAAGGACACAAATGCAACTAATGTGACATTTTATTGTGGCAACGTTTCGCTCTCCAGGAGCTTTCTCAAGCCGTTACAAGCGATACATGGACACAGTGTCCATGTATCGCTTGTAACGCTTGAGAAAGCTCCTGAGAGCAAACGTTGCCACAATAAAATGTCACATTAGTTGCATTTGTGTCCTATTACTTAACATATTGTCGGTAATTCTACCAATATTATTACAACTATACTTTCGTACATTCCCTTCTTTGCCTCCATGGATAACGTAAATATATATATAACGCAAATATATTGGTAGGTAGTAGGTTGGTAGACAGCAACCACCCAGGGAGGTACTACCATCCTGCCAGGTGACTGTGAAACCTAAACCTGAAACTGTTTTACATGATGGTAGGGTTGCTGGTGTCTTTTTTCTGTCTCATAAACATGCAAGATTTCAGGTACGTCTTGCTACTTCTACTTACACTTAGGTCACACTACGCAAACATGTACACGTTTATGTATACACACTCATCTGA
>WNWK01015778.1:0-46751 GCA_009830355.1 Cherax destructor | reverse complement strand
ACAAGGTTGTAGTTAGTTTTGTGAGGTTGCCTCATGTTCAGATGAGTGTTATGTTGGTGGTTGGATTTTGTAATATTATTATGTATGTTGAAATATGTTTCAAATAAAATATAAAAAAAAAAAAAAAAAAAAAAACTCCTCCGCAAGGTCCTTTGAGACAATCGAATACTTCTGGACATACACTGCCAATATAAAAGAACATCATTAAAGAATATTCAATACATATAAATTTGGTATAATAAGAACTCATTAATTTATTTTTACATACTTAAAGGACCTCACAAGGACGCGAAAGGGCGTCAGCCATTACGTTACGGGTCCCACTTATGAGACAGTTGCTCCCCAGCCTTGGTGGTGCGTGGGTGAGCTCAGTCGTCCCCCTGGTGGAGGTTAGGTGAAATTTTATTTTCACCATCATGGCGGATATCTACCGGCGCCATGTCAATACTGTCTGTGTGGATTTAATAAAAGGTGCTGTGTATCCTGATAATGCTGAGGTTATCTTGCCATTGGTTCTACGTGACACTTTTGGAATACCGACTGAGGCCATTTATGGTATCTCCTTAAACGGGGCAGTCAGATTTTTCGTCAAGTTCACCTCCACTGGCGTGTATGAAGAAGTGGTGGATAAGTTTCAGAAAAAGCCTATTGTCATCAATTTGGGATTGGAGGTGCATATGCGTGACGTGTCGGCGCATTACTCGTGGATTCATGTGAAAAATCTTCCATTTGAGGCTACTGAAATGGATGTTCGGCGAGTATTCGGCCAGTATGGGACTATACACATCGCTAATGAAGGTCGGTGGCAGCAGGGAACTTACGCTGGCATGCTGGCAGGATCATCCTCCCTCAAAATGACTTTAAGGAGGCCTATCCCGTCATATGTCCAGATGCAAGAGTTTCGTACCCAAGTATACGTCTCGTATGCTGGACAAGTGTGAACGTGCTGGCTCTGCGGTGCCCCGGGACATATGGCGGCTTTGTGTGATCAACGCAGGGAGCGGCAACCTGGACGTCGAGATGATGGGAATTTTCGTGCAGTTGGATGTGGCCAGGGTTCTTGACACTGAGGATGTCCCTCAGAATTGAAGTGAGGCTGTTGATGCTGCAGATGAGGTAGTTTTGACTTTAACCCCAGCAATGCAGGAAGAGGTGCTTGAGTGTTCTCAGGTTGCCATGAAGGGTGACTTGTTGGAGGTGGCCTCTGAGTTATCGAGGCCTTTGTTCGAGGACATCCAGAGCCTCCTTGGGAGTTCGTCTCCTGTGGATGTTTTGGGCTTGGATGAGGACTCCTCTGGTGGTTTGGAGAGTCCGGAGTGCGTGATTGGTCCAGTAGAGGATCTTGTTGACTCTGTGCCTGTAGTGGTGGCTGAGGTGGAGGTGCATAGGGAGGAAGGTAATGAGGTTATGGAATGTACGGAAGTATCCCGTAAGCGGCTATGTGGGGATACTGAGGATGATGAGATAACCCCGGGTCAAAGGTCTTCAAAAATGGCCTGGAGGGATGTTGTTAAGGGGAAGAAGGTTGCACCCCAAGGAAAGAAAAGTGGGATAGGGGTGAAAGGAGGTAAGGCACAAAGTGGGGACTCTGTGCCAGTTGTGATAGGGTCTGGACGATGAGGTGGCAAACCCCCTTTGACCTATTCAGGTGTCTCGACTTAAATGTTAATGGGTTCCGTGCGGAAGTTCCGAGGAGATGGATTGAGGTGACGTTAATGTATGCTTTCTCCAAGAGTATAATTATAGGTGTGGTAGGGATTTGTGTTTGAAGGGATACAAGTGTTATACTGGGAGGTCGGGGAATTTCAAGGGTGGGGTGATGGTGGGTATCCGTGAGACCAGCCCTTTCAAGTTAAAAGCCTGGGAGGAGGGGGGTGATGGCAGGATAGTACGGGTGGATGGGGTTTGGGGAGACATACAGGTGTGTTTCATCAGTGTATATATGCCGGCGACTTCCAATCGCTGTGTAAAGGATGATTTTGTTCGGGATGATTTAGTTTATGCATTGAGAGGTTTGCCGTTGGTTACGATAATTGCTGGGGATTGGAATTGCATCATTAGAGGGAGGGATGTGGAACCTCGGGGAGCGGGTTGTTTGTTGCAGAGCTTGAGGGAGGTTATGAGAGCGGTAAGTGTGGAGGATGTGGTTAGGGGAGGGGGGTGGCGTGTGGACCACACTTATATTAAACAGGGTTATGCGGCTAGGTTGGACCGGGTATATGTTTCTGGGGCGGTTCAGGTAGGTGAGGTAAAATGTCAGGATTTTGGATTTTCTGATCATAGGGGTGTGTTGGTAGAGATGGGATGGGCAGGGGCGGTGAAGATATATTCCGGGTATTGGAAATTAAATGTGAGGTTGTTGCAGGGGATGGATCACAGGGAAATATTTGTGGATTGGTGGGGACGAGTATGGAACGATGGGACAGGGATTAGTGATATAGTGGAATGGTGGAATGTGCGGGCTAAAGTGGCAATCCAGGAATTTTATAGGCAACTGGGTAGGGAAGATGCGAGGCAAAGGTTGGGATTGTTGAGGTACCTAGAGGGGCAATTGAGGACTTGTTATGAGAGTGGAGGGAGGTATCCCCTAGCTGAGATTGATCATCTGTGCTTGCAATTGCGGGAGTTGCAGAATGAAAATTTTCATGCTCTGAGGGTACGGGGGGGGTTAAAGGAAGTATTATGGGGGGATAGGCCCTCTGCGTTAGCGTTATGTACTTTTCAGAACCGGCAAAGAGATATGACAGTAATGTCTTTGAGGGTAACTGAGGAGTGTCGTGGGTATCGAAATGGGCAGATTCTTCGTACCACAGAAGCCATGAGTTATGGTTTGAGTGTAAGATGAACCAGGGGGTAAGTGAGGAAGTATTCCGGAATGCAATTCTAGACAGTATAGTTGAGAGGATAGGGGTTGGAGATAGAGAGAGTATGGAAGGGTCTATAACTGAGGAGGAGGTTTGGCAGGCAGTGAAGGGTCAGGCCCTGGGCATGGCCCCTGGCTTGGATGGGATTTCTGGGGAATTTTTTATAGTTCATTGGGAGGTTCTGCGAGGGATGCTAGTTAGGCTGTTTAATGCTATGAAATTGAAAGGTAGATTGGGTGGGGATATGTCAATAGGTACTGTAGTTTTAGTGCCGAAAACTCGTTCTTGTGGGACGCTTGAGGATTATAGGCCAATTACACTTATGTGTGCAGATTATAAGATATTTGCACGTATTCTTGCTAATAGCATGAAAGGAGTTTTGGGGAGCTTATTGGAGGAGGGTCAGTATGGGGTACCGGGGAGAAGTATGAGGGAGGGTCATCAGAGGATCAAAGTTTTTTTAGAGTGCAGTCGAGCTGGGGGAGTTTTAGGGCTAGACTGGGAAAAGGCATATGACAGTGTTGACAGGGATATGCTGCAGGCAGTGCTTTTACGGCAGGGGTTTGGGGCGGAGGTTGGGGGTTGGGTCCGTACTTTGTATGAGCAAGCACATGTGAGGATACAGGTGAATGGGAGGTTGGGGTCCGAGGTGCGTTTGGGGCAAAGGCTGCGGCAGGGGTGACCCTTGTCACAGCTCCTGTTTGCGTGCTTACAGGAACCTTTTTTTAGGTTAGTGTCAGAAGGGGTGAGGGAAGGGAGTACTCATAGGGTGGCAGAAAGGGGTATTATAGGTTATGTAGACGACACCACTATTTTAGTAGGAACTATGGAGGGGTTGGGTAATGTAAATAGGATAATAGAGATTTTTGGTTTGGCCACTGGTATGCGGGTGAACAGGGTAAAATCGAAATTATTGAAGGTGGGTTAATGGGTAGGGGGGCGTTGGGTCAGGGTTATGGGTGGCCAATAGTGGATAGGTTAAGGATATGTGGTGTGTGTTTTTGTACTCAGGCGAGTGTTGCGCGTGAGGTGAATTCCTCGGCAGTGGTTAATGCTGCTCTGGGTAGGATGGGGGGTGGAGGCCTGGAGAGGTCCCTCTCTTGCAGAGGGTTGTAGTTGTCAATTCTTTGATATACAGTAAGCTATGGTATGTTGCCGCTGTGTACCCCCTCATGGAGGACGATGTTCTAAGGTTGCAAGGTCGGGTCTTAAGGTTTATATGGGGTTATGGGCGGCATTGGTTAGGGAAAGATGTGGTAATGACTAGGGTAGCGAAGGGATGGCTAGGTTTGATACCATTGCAGAGGCGTTTGATGGGAATATATGTTAGGCAGGAATACCTAGTGCGAGGTGGGATTCGAGGAGTGAGAGTGGGTAATGGGTGAGGTTTGCAGATGGTGGAAGGGAGGAAATTTGTTGTTTTGTGAGGCAATTTTAAGGTATCTTTTGGTTGTACCAGAGCCTGGTAAGGTGAGGGTAGGGAAGTTAGATAAGGTGGGAGGGCGAGAAAAGTTTTTTTTAGATATGGACGTCTATCCATGTTATGATCGGAATGTTTCGTGGTTTTGGTTTAAGCGTTTAAAGTTGCCTCCTAAGGTACGTGAGATTGGATTTCGCTTTTTACATGGTATATTGACATCTAGGGCTCAGCTTTTTGTGATGGGACTGGCGGGTGATGGGTATTGTCAACACTGTGGGTTATGGGATACGACTTTCCATGTTGTATACTTTTGTGGGGGTCTTGAGAGGGTGAGGGAATGTTTTTTAGGGATAATCCAGGGTGTAGGGGAAGTGGTTTATCGGTGTTACGGTGTTTAAGTCTGGATGTGGTGGGATGCCCTGAGGATGTGAGGCGTGCAGTAATGTATTTGGTTTTGGATTATATTTATGTGTCATGGAGTATGAGGGAGGTTAGGAGTGAGGCTAGGATTAGGGCTTTGTGTAGACAGCCTGACTGTCTACATAGACAGCCATGCTGTCTGCCAGCTGAGTTCATATTTTGTGCCATGCTAGTTTCCATAGTTTCCGCCAGAGGGCAAGCCTGGTAGGCGTACCCACGTCTACCAGACCCGCCCTGGCCCACTCTCACTTGGCGCCCAAACTTCAGTCAGTCAACAGGCCTAACTCGTCTCCCTCTCGCAAGGCGCATGGCCCTGGGCCATGGCCACAGACACGCAGCCTGTGAACTCGCACCTTTATACAAATAAAGTAAGAATCCTCCGAAGTCTTATCATTGCATTCCCGCTACCAAGAACGCCAAATAACATATCGTAATATTTGGCAGCGAGATTTTATAGGACTAAGTGTAGGAATTAGGAACTTTATGGGAGGGTGTGGGATAGGTATTTTTCTGAGGGTTATAGGCAATTGTCGATGGGGTTGTTGCTGGGTTAAGTCAGAGCTATGGTTCCTGGGGTTTTACTGAGAAGGGGTTGGTCTCTGGTGAGGGGGTTGGAGGTTTAGGTATGAAAGTCTTTTGGTGAGGTTTTATGTAAGGGGTAGAGGGAGGGGTGTGTTTGGTCGGGGGTTTTCCCGGTCGTCCACTAACCCTTTTCCCCTTGGGGAAAGGGGTAGGGGTTTTCTTTTTATAGATGAGTATGTGTGAGGTATGTTTGGTGACTCAGACGGGGGAGGGGATTGTTTGTTTTTGTTATTTCTCTTTTTTTTTGGGGGGGGGGTTCAGGGGTTGTTTCAAAAAGGGGGTTTGCCTTACTTAGGGGCCAGGTGTGTGCCCTAAGTGTGTTTCCTTTTTTGTTTTTTCCCTTTTGGTTCTCCTTTCAGGAAGGTGGAAGTTAATTGATATTATTATACCTTTTTATGGTTAGATATCTGGCATTAAGTCTTCATATTTTATTAAGAGAATTTTGTAGTTTTATTATTTTGAAAGATATATTGAAACAGGTTGGGATTGATCTGCAGATTTTATCACCGTGAGGTGTTGGGACCAGGTTACAGGTATATTGTTCCTGAACGATATATGATCTTGCACGCAATGCTTGTGTGCCTTGGATCAATATTATTGTTGGAACACATTATCGAGGATTAAGATGTAGGTTTAGGTATTTCATTGTATGTTTTTGAACCCTTTTGGGTTATCTATGTTTTGTTTTAGTTAGGTTATTTTGTGTTATGTGCATACATATGGGATAGTATTTGTAAGTTTGCTGTAATATGTGTATATTGCTTATGTGTCAAATCTAAGACTACTGGATGCCCTTATGTTGAGTTCAATTTCTTTAGCTTTCTTCTTTGGCTTTGCCCCGGGTGTTTTTGGACTCGTGTGTGTTTCTGAAAGGGGGGGGTTGCAGTTCTTTATAGGGTCTGTAATCACCGTTTTGTTTTGTTTTAAGTCATTAGAGGGCTTGGACCCTTTCTTTGTGAGATGGAGTTTTTTGTAAAAATTGTACTATATAGCATGATATGTGCTACTCAATACGGTGATATGTGGCCTAAATATATTGTACATGATATTTCTAGGTCTTTGATGTTATTATATGTTGGAACTTTCAATTGAGAATATTGAAGTTTCAAGGGTACTTCTTGGGTTTAAGGTGTTTTTAGTGGTTTTTCAATTCTGTCCACACACTGTAGAAGTTTACAATTTATATGTTTCTATGTACAGTACAAGCACTTTAGTTCAGTTTTGTTGTTTCTTAGATAATGTGTTTCTATGTGTTTAAATTTGGATCCATAAAATTTTAGGAAAAAAAAAAAAACCTGAAGGGTTATATGTGCAGGCCAGTGTGGCCTATGTGGGGATGGTAAAATATAGAGATAATATAGAGAAAATATAGAGATACTTGTGTGCAGGTTATTTTCTGTACTTTTATTGTGCATGTGCAGTATTTGTGTAATGCCAAGAGCTTGGATAGACTAAATGTGAAATATTGTGGTTTTCGAAATTTTGTATATTATCATGTACTTCTGTGTATAGTTAATATATTGTAAGGTTTTTAAATTAAAAAAAAACAAAAACTTACGAGTTGAATACAAAATTTTTAAATCTTAAATATGTAAATTTTATATATAAAATTTCTCTAGTTACCTTGTACTCAAATATTGCATTTTCATTACAATGCGTAACTAAACACTTACATTTCTCTAATATTTAGAATAAGACAAATCTAAGTCACATGAATTAATTTTATAAATAACCTTCCATTTTCACTGGTTAGTTTATCTAGATTCATCATTTCTAAATAGTTCTTTAAAGAAATATTTTAATATAAAAATTATTCTTGTACAAATAGTACAGCCATATAACTGTCAAAACACATCTAAAACTTTCATCACAAACATGGAGTGAGTCCTATTAACCTACATTAGACAAAAGTACGTACTGCCTTGACAGATATAGCTAAGGACGCATCATCTCCAACTTGGTCAAGCTTGGTAACTGGCTCAGACAGTAAGCCTCAACATCATGGTAAGTTTTGAACAAGTGTAAAAAGTTGAAACATTGTCCACTGACGGTGATGTCCACCACATCTCGTCCAGCTCAAGGTAGCAGGAACAACAGAAACCTCTAGCGTCAGTCTCAGGATTACCATTGCTGAGTATCTTGCTAGCATCATAGACGAATAATGTCGCACAGTCAATACCAGCACTTTCCTCTAGAGCACTGAAGAAGTGAGTGGGTCCGGTAGTGGGAGCTCAACACACTGCTCCAAGACCAGAAAAGAAGTCAAGAGGCGGCGAAACCTCAGACCTCATGAAGTTCTTTTCAGAAATAATTTTCTAACCAGCAACCGCTTGCTGAACACTAAAAGTTGACACAGTAGATACACAATGAACCTATAAATAACATTCACAGTCAAAATACTTTATCAGTGAAGACTGAAGTCGGCGAGAGAGTCAGCTTGACACAGTAGATACATCATGAACATATAATTAACACATGTTCAATCAAAACGCTATCTCGGTGAAAACTGAAGTCGGAGAGAAACAGTCAGGGTGATTTGAACAGTTGACTAACCATCAACTGCCGGAGCCATTTATACAAACGGGCCACAAACTGTGGGCCTGACACTGTTGAACAGTGGCGTACGTGGCAACCAAGAACACGGCGCCATCACAGCGATGAACACAGACGAAGGTGATGACGAAACACTAATAGAAGATGAACCCACGTGGGGGCAGCGTTGCCTTCACACATACGCGCCTCACCTTCATATTCTCAATATTCTGAAACCTTTTACGCACATGCAGCATACAGCCATTTTCCGCTCAGAGACACTCCCCTACTTAAAGGGGATGGGTCCTACACAGATGACAGCAAGGAAATGAGTGAGTTACTTAAATCCCAGTATGACTCAGTCTTTAGCGAGCCACTAACCAGACTGAAAATCGAAAACCTAAATGATTTTTTTATGAGAGTGCCACAGAACTTGACAGACGCATGCCTTTCTGACATCACCACGACGCCAAATGACTTCGAAAAGGCAATAAATGACATGCCAATGCATGTCATTTATCAGAAAAGCCAACATCTATCGTACGTATACTTCCAACCCTCACCTTAGCTGACCCATAAATCCTATCCAAACAGGCAGCATACACCTGTCTAATAAATGTATTCTCCACCAACTCTCCCCCCCACAACATCCTTTAATCCTGCCCCATTCAACACGTCCCATAAAGTCCCCAACACACACCCCGCACCTCTAGACTCTACATCCTTTCATCTTATTACGCAATTCCAATCACCTCCCAAGAGCACTACTGCCAGCAAACCTCCCAATGCGTACACTAAATTATCACGCACAAACTCATCATTGATAGTCCTAGAAAAGTCTGCCGGCATGTAAACCTCGACGAAGTACACTCTTATACCACCCTATTCCCCATCTACCCTAACAATACGTCCTTCCCCACACTCCTCCCATGCTATCAAACGAAAGGGCTTGATACCTTAATCACCACCTTAACCCCACCCTTTAATTTGAAAGAAGATCCCGCATACACATCTTACCCATCCACACGTAAGTCCCTACCAATCCTAAAATTATGCTCCTGTAGAAACCCCACTTGTATTCCAAATCATCACAATGTCACACCAACCCACTTTCTTTTAACTTCAGCCCGCAACCCATTAACATTTAAAGTTATATACCTGAAAACACTGACGTGGGTTTGCCTTTTGACCTTGAGTGTTGCGTCGTTCCATGGGCCCACGAACCTCCACCTTTACCCACACTCTTCCCATCCTTCCCCCTTTCACCCCACCTTTAATGGGAACCCCTCCTTTACCCTGTTGCAACGCAACCATCAGAGGTTTCTTACTCGACCTTTGGGCCGGTGTCAAAATATCCTCCCCATCCGAAGAGGCCACAGATCTCCTGTGGGATTCCCCGGACACCATCATGTCATTATCACCATCCCCACCTCGTCCTTCCTCACGCTCATGTACATCCAATCTCAGTCTCACGCACTAGAACATTCACCCCTTCTGCCTCTGCATCCATCTCTACACCAGACACCTGTTTCTCCGTACATAATGAAACTGGTGCCTCACTCAACTCCGTCAGGCCTTCATCCAAAAAAGTTCTCCAACACTTTCACCAGTGCCTCGTCATGACAATCTCACACCGAGGCCCCCTCATCCTCTTGCAACCGTCGCAGAACCCCCGGTTCCTCCTGAGGGATTGTGTGACAGGTGCCCATGCTGCTCTCCACTATTTCACTCCAAGACCTGGAAGCCACGCCATGCTCCCCAGGGGATGTCACAACATTCTCCACCATCGAACCTCCATGTCTCTCCTGCATCTCAAACCGCTGCTGTGCTTTCCGTGGACAATCCATCGCTACGTGGTCATAAGCATCACACATGCGACACGTCCTTCTTTGTCCCACATATGTCACGTACACCTGTGACCTGAAGGCGGGCATAAGCACATACAAGAGTATGGGCTTCCGAATGGTCATCTTCACAGAATAGGAACCCTCCATGAGCCTCTCAAAGGGCCCTTCTCGCCAATTATCCACATTAACTGCATATACAATTCCATAGGCCTGGAATACGTCCATTAAATCCACAGGGTCTGCTTCAAAAGGGGCGTTACGCACTTTAATCCATGTATATGTGCGCGAAACGTCCCTCAATCTCACTTTCATAGTAGCGTTGACAACATAAACAGGGTCCTGATGCTTGTCAATCAGTCGTTCATACACTGTAGTCGACAATAGCTTCACAAAAACTCTACTCTTACCATTGAGAGCAACTCCATATAGATCACCAATGTCCAATTTATATGTATCTTGCAAAATCATGGGCAAGACCGTAGACACAGTCGGCGGCTGCAGGGCTCCCTTCACCAATTCTAAACACACAGTGTTGATGCGTCGCCGACCGGAAGTCGCCATACTTCGTGGTGAAGTAATAAGATTGACAAGGAACACATTTAGGCTCCAAAGTAACTTTGAAGGGCAGAGTCCCGGTGAGGCATAAACACATGAAGAGACAACAGCAGAAATTAATGTAATTGGCCTAAAATGGGAGTCAAAATCGGCAAAATCGTCGATGCATAAATATCACTGACACATCAAAATTCGCGAGAGAATAATTTCGTCAATTTTCAATCAAATTTTGTACTTTTTGTTTTATTACCTTCGGAAAAAGATTCTCTACCATTTCATAAGAAAAAATAAGTTTTTTTTTTTTTAAATCTTGGACACATTGAACTTCTTTGCAATGAATCGTGACATACCACAGTTGGTGAAGGACTTAACTCCAGATACGTTGGAGACTTTACCACAACAACAATGCTGGAAAGTTGCTAAATATTTTGGAGTTCCTTACAATAATCGTTATACGGATGGTACTGTCCGTTCAATGATTCAAAACATATTGTTTCCTCCAGATATTGGGCTCTCATGTAGAGACACCTCCAGTGGAGTCTTGGTCTCTAGGAGTAGCAGACTTAGCAACTTCATTAGAAGGCCTCACTTTGGACAACACACCGCTTGAGTCAGGTAATGAAAACTCTTGGTCATGTGCAGATGACAGGAGCTGGAGCTCAGCCTAGGCTTCATCTAGAGGGACTCCATCCTCTCACTCCTTTCAACATATGGAACATCTCATAAAGTTGCAAACAGGGCAACTGGAAGCCCAGCGTCAGCTGTATAAAGAAGATTTCGAGAGGGAAAACATCAGATTAAAGAGACAAAAAGAGGAGGAAAGGAGTAAATCGTCCGCCCCTCCAACCTTGTCTTTCGACCTGCACAAGGCTGCCTTATTAGTGCCTAGATTCTGTAAAAAGGACTTAGACACTTACTTCGACACGTTTGAGAATCAGGCAAGAGGTATGCAATGGCCACGAGAACATTGGGCTACCTTACTTCACACCACCCTTACTGGTAAGGCACAATCCTGTACAGCAGCCCTTCCTTACGATAAGTATGTTGATTACGAAGCAGTGAAGAAGATAATTTTAAAGGAGTATGACTTGCTTCCCGTAAGTTATCAGAGTACCTTCCGCTCTCTACAACGGCTACCTGGTCAGACCTGGGTAGAATTCGCCCGACAAAAGAAAATGGCTCTAGAACGATGGTTGAGGTTTTTGGGGTATGATTCCAAGGAGCGCCTGATACAGTTAATCCTGCAAGAAGAATTTCACAACACACTGACAGGGGACGTACGTTCCTTTGTAAATGAACATCAGACAGCAGATAGCAGATCATTTTGAGATAACGTCTCAATTGACAAAGAAAAAAGCGTCACGAGAGAAGACTAGGTTATATTCTTCTAAGGGTCAGCCATATTATCCTAGAAAAACGGGTCAGCAGACTTCACCTCCTTGTTTAGAGAAAGTCTATACTCGTGCTGTCACAGGTAAAGGAAGACCATCATATTATGAAGTAAATACTCCTAGAAGAGGGCCTACTTGCTCTTATTACCAGAAACCTGGCCATTTGAGGTGCTCTTGTTTCCAGTTGGACCATGATCGTAGGCGTTCAGTTTCGGAAACCCTACCAGTACTAATGACATCTTCTAAGCTGAAGGAACAGGAGAGTCCACGGAAAGAAAAAGCCTTAGCTGACCAGTCCTCTAAGTCCAAGTGCCTAATTCCCCCGGAGAGGTTCTGATAAAGTAATGGAGGCCATGCTTCCTTACTTTTCCAAGGGTAAGGCTGGAATTACAGAGGACCAACTGGTAGACATAGTATCTTATCGAGATACGGGTAGCTACCTGACTATTGAGAAAAGGAGTGCTTCCTTTAAATGATAACACCTATACTAACCTGGATGTTCTGCTAGAAGGTTACGTGGTGCCATCAAGAGAGTCTTCCTTCATAAGGTGTTGTGGGCATTTCTGATACTGATTTTCCCATAAAGTTGGTTGACCTACTTGTGGGTAATGATCTAGGAAAGGGTGGAATATGCCGAGAACCTTATGTTATAGAGAATTTCTCAGGAGAGGCTTACGTCTATTCCCTCTCACAGCTATATCAAGGGCTATGGCTAAAATTCCGGAATCACTTCCTACTACTGATGATGGGCCCTCAGATTGGGGTTTGGAAGTGCTGTTTAGTGCCATTGATCAACCAGAAGTCGAAGATCAGTTCCCAGAGTCCCAGGTGGTAGACTTTACCCCTTTATGGAGTAACGACTTTAACCGAGACAACCTAGTGAAGGAACAGCTAAAAGACCCATCTTTAAAACAGGCAAGAGAACAAGCGCTTAAGGAGACAGAAGCTACGGGAATGGATGTGTTTTTATTATGCTGACGGTATTCTGATGAAGAAATCTCCAGCTGCTATCTCTGCAGATAATCAACGCCCTAAGGTCAAGCAAGTAGTGGTTTTACCTGTTAGATTTCGAGAGTTGGTTTTGGAGGTGGCCCATTCTAGCCTCATGGGAGGGCATTTGGGAGTGCAGAAAACTTTAGGAAAATTGGCCCGGTATTTTTTCTGGCCGAAGATGAAAAGTGCTGTGAGTGAGTACTTGAGGAATTGTTTTATTTACCAGACCAATGGGAAACCCGCACAAAAACCTCCACCTGTACCACTTGTACCCATTGCAGTAGAAGGTGAACCCTTCTCTCCACTCATAATACTGTGTGGGACCTTTTCCAAAAACCAGGCTCGTCAACCAATATCTAGTTACTATTATGGATACGACAACTCGGTATCCAGAGACCGTGCCCCTACGCAAGATTAGTGCTAAAGCGATTGTAAGAGTCTTATTTCGGTTCTTCGCACAGTTTGGATTACCTAAGGAGATCCAATCCGACCAAGGAACGAATTTTACATCAAAGATTTTTCGTGAGGCTTTGTCCAGGGTCGGAGTTAAACCCAGGAGGCCTTGGAGAAGTTTCACCAAACGCTCAAGATCATGATGAAGGCCTATTGTGAGCAGTTCTCCATGGACTGGGATGAAGGCATTCCATTCCTCCTTCTTGCCCTACGAGAGAGTGAACAGGAAAGCCTAGGATATAGCCCCTTTGAGCTCATTTATGGTCATGCAGTCAGAGGGCCTTTAGCAATATTAAAAGATGTATGGTCGGGAAGAACAGAACCTCCTTTATGTCATTTCCCTCAACAATGCAGCAACACTTGTCATTTATTCGGCAGTTGGCTGCCGACAACCTGAGACGAGCTCAAAAACAAATGAAACAACGTTATGAGAAGTCTTCTGTTGAACGTTCTTTGAACGTTGGAGACAAGGTATTAGCCCTAAAGCTGGTGCCGGGGCATACCTTGCAACCTAAATACGAGGGTCTTATGGAAGTGTTGAAGAAACTAAGTAAATTGTGGTGAGAACGCCGGGAAGAAATGAGTCTACTCATACTTACCAGTGCTAAATATGTCAGTCGTTTGGACCTCCTGTGTGGTTATTATCAGGTGCCTTTATCACCAGGAGCTCAGAAAATTTCTTCTTTCACAGTGCCTGGAGGCCTGTTTAACTACCTGGTGATGCCATTCGGACTCTGCAATGCGGTTTCTACCTTCCAGAGGCTTATGAATAGGCTGACGTACGACTTGGAAGGAGTCGAAGCCTACGTTGATGATCTGGTAGTATTTAGTGATGACTGGCAACAACACAAGATACGACTGGAGGCCCTTTTGAGAAAACTAGACGAGCACCAGTTTACTGTCAATCTAACTAGATGTGAGTTGGGACAAGCCTGAATAAAATACTTGGGATTTAATATAGGACAAGGAACTGTTGCCCCAGTCAACGCGAAGATTCTAGCTATTATGGATTTTCTCGTTCCAAAAGACAAGAAGGGCGTGCAAAGGTTCCTAGGGATAGTCAGCTACTACTGCCGGTTTTGCCCTATTTTTTTTGCCCTAATTTGAACTTACAAGTTCTAAAGTTCCCTTTGCATGGACGACTGCAAGTGAGCTAGTCTTTACTCGTCTAAAGCGCCTACTTGGTTCCTCTCCAGTTCTACAGAGGCTTATGAATAGGCTGACGTACGACTTGGAAGGAGTCGAAGCTCCCTTTACTTGGCGCTGTTCTTTTACAACCTTCTTCCTCTTCTGACCTTTTACACCCAGTCTGTTACTTTTCTGCTAAATTGAAATCCCATCAATTAACTTATGCTACCGTTGAAAAAGAGGCACCAGCTTTGGTCTTAACCTTGGAACATATTGAGGTCTATCTCGGGACTACTACTCATAAAATTAGAGTAAGAACTGATCATAATCCCTTAACATTCATAAACACCATGAAGGCTAAGAATGCTAGCATCAAAGATGGTCCCTTGGAATACAACTTTTGCTATAAGTATTCATCCTATTAAAGGAGCTGATAATGTTATTGCAGATGCTCTGTCCCGTCCCTAAGAAACGTCATTAAATTTAATTTCATAATTTTTATTTTTTGGAGGCATTGTCTTAATGTTTTTGTATTCGTCTATTTACAGCTATTCGATTCTTGTAACCACTGAGGAGACCTGCTATGCATTCTAAAGCCACCTTATGGTATCCAGAACTTACTTCTACAGTGGCTATGTCTCCTGTTGTCTTGACCTGGCTTTCCCTACTGCCAAGTGTCACCCCCTGACTTCCCCTGCTGCCAAGGGTCACCTGAGGTCTCTTACTGGAAACACCTCTAATACCAGAAGCTCTGGTGTCTACGCTTCTGTGGTTTGGTGACCCAAGAATTTCAAGTTTGTTCTTCAAGAAGCATTATTTGTCATCAAGGTCTTTGGTCAGAAGACTTGTGTTTTATATAATTATATTTGTGAAGTCATCTTATACGGTGACGTTTAGTCCTCGGAGAGGAGGGGGGGGGTGTTATGCCCAAGGTCATATGGGTTTGATTTATAGATTTATATGGAATTTTCCACTTAATATTATACTCAGGGTTTCTTTAATAAAGCTAAATAAAGATTCCACTAGTTTAAAATATTATCTGGTTTATGGATATGTAATTATTATTATACCCAGGTATGATGTATATATATATATATATATATATATATATATATATATATATATATATATATATATATATATATATATATATATATATATATATATATATATATATATATATTTAAGACACCACTATGAAAAATAGAGGAATTCCAAGGATTTCTGACTACTCACATTATCAAGGAACATTCCTTGATAATGTGAGTAGTCACGAAAGCGCTTGGAATTCCTCTATTTTTTCATAGTGGTTGTCTTGCATATTTTGATATCACCTGTTTACTGTGATCTTTTTTATATATATATATATATATATATATATATATATATATATATATATATATATATATATATATATATATATATATATATATATATATATATATTTTTATTAACATATCGGCCGATTCCCACCAAGGCAGGGTGGCCCGAAAAAGAAAAACTTTCATCATCATTCACTCCATCACTGTCTTGCCAGAAGGGTGCTTTACACTACAGTTATAAAACCGCAACATTAACACCCCTCCTTCAGAGTGCCGGCACTATACTTCCCATCTCCAGAACTCAAGTCCGGCCTGCCGGTTTCCCTGAATCCCTTCATAAATGTTACTTTGCTCACACTCCAACAGCACGTCAAGTATTAAAAACCATATGCCTCCATTCACTCCTATCAAATACGCTCACACATGCTTGCTGGAAGTCCAAGCCCCTCGCACACAAAACTTCCTTTAACCCCTCCCTCCAACCTTTCCTAGGCCGACCCATACCCCGCCTTCCCTCCACTACAGATTTATACACTCTCGAAGTCACTCTGTCTCGTTCCATTCTCTCTACATGTCCAAACCACCTCAACAACCCCTGCTCAGCTCTCTGGACAATCGTTTTGGTAATCCCGCACCTCCTCCTAATTTCCAAACTCCGAATTCTCTGCATTATATTCACACCACACATTGACCTCAGACATGACATCTCCACTGCCTCCATCCTTCTCCTCGTTGCAACATTCATCACCCATGCTTCACACCCATATAAGAGCGTTGGTATAACTATACTCTCATACATTCCCCTCTTTACTTCCATGGACAAGGTTCTTTGTCTCCACAGACTCCGAAGTGCTCCACTCACCCTTTTCCCCTCATCAATTCTATGATTCACCTCATCCTTCATAGACCCATCCGCCGACATGTCCACTCCCAAATATCTGAATACATTCACCTCCTCCATACTCTCTCCTCCAATCTGATATCCAATCTTTCGTCACCTATTCTTTTTGTTATCCTCATCACCTTACTCTTTCCTATATTCACTTTCAATTTTCTTCTTTTACACACCTACCAAATTCATCCACCAACCTCTGCAGCTTCTCTTCAGAATCTCCCAAAAGCACAGTGTCATCAGCAAAAAGCAACTGTGACAACTCCCACTTTGTATTTGCTTCTTTATCTTTTAGCCCAACACCTCTTGCCAAGACCCTCGCATTCACTTCTCTTACAACCCCATCTATAAATATATTGAACAACCACGGTGACATCACACATCCTTGTCTAAGGCCCACTTTTACTGGGAAATAGTCCCCTTCCTTCCTACACACTCTAACCTGAGCCTCACTATCCTCATAAAAACTCTTCACTGCTTTCAGTAACCTTCCTCCTATTCCATACACCTGCAACATCTGCCACATTGCCCCCCTATCTACCCTATCATACGCCTTTTCCAAATCCATAAATGCCACAAAAACATCTTTACCCTTATCCAAATACTGTTCACCTATATGTTTCACTGGAAACACTTGGTCTACACACCCCCTACCTTTCCTAAAGCCCCCTTGTTCATCTGCTATCCTGCTTTCTGTTTTACTCTTAATTCTTTCAATAATAACTCTACCATACACTTTACCAGGTACACTCAACAGACTTATTCCCCTATAATTTTTGCACTTTCTTTTGTCCCCTTTGCCTTTATACAAAGGAACAATACACGCTCTCTGCCAATCCCTAGGTACCTTACCCTCTTCCATACATTTATTAAATAATAGCACCAACCACTCCAAAATTATATCCCCACCTGCTTTTAACATTTCTATCTTTATCCCATCAATCCCAGCTGCCTTACCCCTTTCATTCTACCCACTGCCTCACGAACTTCCCTACACCCACAACTGGCTCTTCCACACTCCTACAAGATGTTATTCCTCCTTGCCCTACACACGAAATCACAGCTTCCCTGTCTTCATCAACATTTAACAAATCCTCAAAATATTCTCTCCATCTTCCCGATACCTCTAACTCTCCATTTAATAACTCTCCTCTCCTATTTTTAACTGTCAAATCCATTTGTTCTCTAGGCTTCCTCAACTTATTAATCTCATTCCAAAACTTTTTCTTATTTTCAACAAAATTTGCTGATAACATCTCACCCACTCTCTCATCTGCTCTCTTTTTACATTGCTTCACCACTCTTTTAACCTCTCTTTTTCTCTCCATATACTCTTCCCTCCTTGCATCACTTCTACTTTGTAAAAACCTCTCATATGCTAACTTTTCTCCCTTACTACTCTCTTTACATCATCATTCCACCAATCGCTCCTCTTCCCTCCCGCACCCACTCGCCTGTAACCACAAACTTCTGCTGAACACTCTAACACTACATTTTTAAATCTACCCCATACATTTTCGACCCCATTGCCTACACTCTCACTAGCCCATCTATCCTCCAATAGTTGTTTATATCTTACCCTAACTGCCTCCTCTTTTAGTTTATAAACCTTCACCTCTCTTTTTCTTACTGATTCTATTTTCCTTGTATCCCATCTACCTTTTACTCCCACTGTAGCTATAACTAAAAAGTGATCTGATATATCTGTAGCCCTCTATAAACATGTACATCCTGAAGTCTACTCAACAGTCTTTTATCTACCAATACATAGTCCAACAAACTACTGTCATTACGCCCTACATCATATCTTGTATACTTATTTATCCTCTTTTTCTTAAAATATGTATTACCTATAACTAAACCCCTTTCTATACAAAGTTCAATCAAAGGGCTCCCATTATCATTTACACCTGGCACCCCAAACTTACCTACTACACCCTCTCTGCATGTTTCTCCCACTTTAGCATTTAGGTCCCCTACCACAATTACTCTCTCATTTGGTTCAAAAGTTCCTATACATTCGCTTAACATCTCCCAAAATCTCTCTCTCCTCTACACTCCTCTCTTCTCCAGGTGCATACACGCTTATTATGACCCACTTTTCGCATCCGACCCTTATTTTAATCCACATAATCCTTGAATTTAAACATTTATATTCCCTCTTTTCCTTCCATAACTGATCCTTCAACATTATTGCTACCCCTTCCTTAGCTCTAACTCTCTCAGATACTCCTGACTTAATCCCATTTATTTCTCCCCACTGAAACTCGCCTACCCCTTCAGCTTTGTTTTGCTTAGGGCCAGGATATCCAACTTCTTTTCATTCATAACATCAGCAATCATCTCTTTCTTATCATCCGCACTACATCCACGCACATTCAGACAACCCAATTTTATAAAGTTTTTCTTCTTCTTGTTTTTAGTAGATTTGTACAGGAGAAGGGGTTACTAGCCCATTGCTCCCGGCATCTTAGTCGCCTCATACGACACGCATGGCTTACGGAGGAAAGATTCTTTCCACTTCCCCATGGACAATAGAGAAAATAAAAAGAACAAGAGCTATTAAGAAAAAGAAGAAAACCTAGATGTGTGTATGTATATATATGCATGTGTATGCCAGTGTAGTGTGACCTAAAGTGTAAGTAGAAGTAGCTAGATATACCTGTTATCCAGCGTGTTTATGAGACAGAAAAAGACACCAGCAATCCTACCATCATGTAAAACAGTTTCAGGTTTCTGTTTCACAGTCACCTGGCAGGACGGTAGTACCTCCTGGGTGGTTGCTGTCTACCAACCTAACTATATATATATATATATATATATATATATATATATATATATATATATATATATATATATATATATATATATATATATATATTTGGAGTAATGTTAGGTAGGTTTGTAACACCTTGTTTATGTGGATAACAAGGTATGTTCTGGGTGGGTAGTTCAGACCGCTCTTCCCTTTGACGAGTTGATGTCAAGGCGGGACTACAGTGTAAGTTCAGTTCCCTCTCACTACTGACTGTGAACATTGTCTCAGCTGTTCCTCTGTACTCCGGTACTGCTCTCTCTTATATTTTAGAGTTTTTGGTCAAGAAACTCTTGAACTGTCTTGGCGGGAATTCTGTGTGGAATTCGGTGACAGACCAATATATCTTTAAAGTGTTACTCAGGAAAGGTGTTCTTTCTGGACGTATTAACTCTAAAGTGTTTATTCTTAAGTTACGTGTCTCCACGAACATTGACTATTTAAAGTGTTAATTTACCTGTCTACGGACATTGATTATCGAAAGTGTTATTTTAAGTGCCCTTGTATATACTCTACTTTTATGTGACAGAAAAGATCAGACTGCCAGATATTTAAGTGATCTTGTCAAATATCTTAATTAAGTATTAAAGCTTTTAATAAAAAACGGAAAAGGATTGTTGTAGTGCCTGATCTCTAAGATGCTAAATTTCCTCCAAAGTGATTTTGTTATGGAGTGCAGCCTGACCCTAGACTAAGGTTTGAACCGTAGCAGGTGTTTTCCCCTTTATTGGTATAGTATGTTTTAAACTTATCAGAATCTGTGTTGAAGGTATTTGATGCAGCTGGTAGTTTACTTACTAGTGTTGATGCGACAGTTGTGTAGTATGAATTAAAAAAAATTGCCACTTTAGTTGTTTCGTGGCATACCTCGCTATCGATATTTTTTAGTACTATGTTAGATCTACTTACGGGTTTATGGCTATTCCCCGACTGGGTTATTCTTGTACTCTTCGATTTTTGAGCATTAGTGCCTTACCTTCGCTCCTTTTACAAGCTTCTGCACTTTGTTAATCACCCTTTGGAATTCATTTAGCGCTGCAATATCCTCTCTGTTTGCCTTATATCTTTTTATCAACTGGTCTCAGAATTTCATATTATCTAATATCTTAGTAGTCATCCAGGCAGAGCCATACTTAATCCAGTTGGACCGAATGCTCCTAATTGGGCCTCACGCCTAAGGGAATCCCGTGCTAAAGTGTAATCTACTCTCGGATTGTGAAGTACACACAATAAAACGAAGTAAAAAAAAAAAGGGGGCTTTGGAAATAGTAATATGTTGACGAATTTCCCCGAAAGCGGTGGCAACGTTGCCCGATGAGGTGGCGATTGTACCCGATATCAGACATAAAAACAGTATGCTGGGTTTTTTCTTTATATCAATTCAGCGATAGATGCCACTATTTTTTTTTTTTTTTTTTTAGGATCCTGTGGTTTCTGTAAATATGAGTAAAAGACCGAGACATCGGCAGAAAATATTTAAGTGGCAGTAAGAAGAGGACTGTAGCAAAGGCGAAGCAGAAAAGGAGAAAAGTGCATTAGATAAGTATTTCAACAAAACTATCTGAGAAAAGTAAGTTGAGCCACAGCACAGTGAAGATGACACCGAAGGAAGCCAGTGTGACGAAGTTACGCAAGGCAATGGCAGTGGGAATTTATTTACTGACAGTGAGATTGGCCATCTCGGAAATGTTGAATTTGACAAACAAGGAGACTCGCCTGTTGACATGCCTGCTGGTGCCTCTCAGGCAAGAAAGAATGGGGATTGAAAATCTGCCAGTCCTGTAGAAGTTACAGATTATCCTGCAACATGGCCAGAAATGATGTCAGAGTTCTAGGGACGATTTAGTGAAAAAAGGACCACCTACAATTATAGTAGAATTATTCCCGAAGAATGAGAGTGGATCACGTTTTTCAAAAATTCACTGCAAAAGAAAACTACCAAAGGTGAAATTGTAGATCGTCCATGGCTAATATACTCTGTATCAAGTGATAAAATCTTCTGATACTACTGCAAGCTTTTCGATGACGCAGCTTTTCGATGACGCAGCAAGTTCACTTGCAAGTAGTAATTTTAATGACTGGCCGAATATTCATAAAAGACTAGCTGAGCATCAGAACTCCAAAAAGCATTTGCAAGCTATATGCTCAGTTGCTGTGAAGTTCAGCAAAGATTATCTGCTGAAAAAACTATTGATGAAGTGGCAGAAAAACTAACCAGACAAGAAGCAAAGCGCTGGTTGTTTGTTGTTGTAGATTCGCCGGTACTCTCCCAGCCCGGGTCTTTTCCAGATGGTGACCCGGCCAAGCCACATTCCTGGCCCCTCCCCCCCCCCCCGTGGCTTGTAGGGATAAGCTAGGCCTCTCTGGTCTGCCATCTTCCTCGCCCCAGGGGAGCTAATGGTAATGACAGTCTTGTGATAACAAAAAAAGGCACAATACCGTGACTGGAACAATACATACACAACCCGCACATAGAAAAGAGGAGCTTACGACGTTTCGGTCCGACTTGGACCGAAACGTCGAAACGTCGTCGTAAGCTCCTCTTTTCTATGTGCGGGTTGTGTGTGGACAGTCTTGTGAGCTGCAGATGGTAGCAAGCTCTGGCTCAGGCATCTACCCTGCCCTAGAAGGGCTGGGCATGGTGTCTTGCTCCAAGTATTTGAATGACTGGTAGCCACTGTACAGTTCCTGGCAGAAAGAGACTTGCCATTCTGCGGATTTGACGAACATATACGAACACAACATAATGGAAATTTCTTTGTGTTGTAGAGTTGCTAGGAAAATTTGATCCAGTAATGCAAGATCATGTGCCAAAAATTTAGAATATGGAAATACATGATCCAGAATGAACTTAACATAATTGGTCAAGCTGTTCTACAGGAAATCATTTTGCGAATAAAGGCTGTTAAATATTTTGCAGTAATTCTCGACTGTTATCCTGACATCAGTCATCAGGAGCAAATGTCGATGGTAATTAGATATATAGCTGATGGTGTACTATCAAATGGTCCTGCAGGATTATATGAACATTTCATCAAGTTTTTAGTGGTGGACAGTAGCACAGGTGAAAATTTGTACAACACCCTTCTACATGAACTTGAAACATTAAAGCAATATATAAACAATAAAAAAAACCATGCAACATCTGACACTATATACACAAGGAATCCCTAAACACATCACTACTTGATAATTGTTAATAATACCTTACTATTGTGATAATGGTACATCGTTCATTTAAAATTATACACAAAATTCAAATAAATATTTAAGTAGACGCGTTTTGTTACATGGAACAAAATTTCTACTGGAACAACTCCAGTCGATTCACAATCCCCAACCTAACCTTAAAATATCTTATGCCACAAAATCAAAGGTGTTCATATTACTGAAGTTAAAACTATACAGCACACACTTCGACCCCCCAAACACACACACACACACAAACAACGGATAATTGTGTCCGCTATCACCAACCTTAACAACCAAACATTACGTAGATTAATAATACGTTTGTAAATTAAGTAATAAACACAAACATCATAGTATATTAAAAGTATAAAAAATCGCTACCTACATGAACATACTAAAAAGGAAAGCTTATACATTGTTTTCCAAAACACAAACACTTCTGCAGGACACATTATTTACATCTGCCATAGATTAACTATATCCTTAATAACTTTACCACTACAAGTACAGGTCCCATAACAATATTTCTTGAAGATCATGTTATGAACAGTTCCAGTGGTTTTGGGGAAACTTTTTTTAGTCACTAAAGTTCCACAGGGTAAGTGAGCCGTTAGGAGCCTTAAACATACCATGGATCGGCCCTCGAGTTTATAAACCCACCCACCCAACTAAAACAAAACATACCCATTCAAGTGGACGAAGGTAACAATTGTATACATTTTAATTGATAGATTTATTCACCTAGGAACACCTAGGCAACTTTGTACAGTTAGAAACTAATATTAGGATTATTAAGGCAACGTTAGATATTAATAATGTTGTTCTAGCACCTTAATATAGGTAGTTACAAGCCCAAATAGACGAATATTGGGATAGGTTAGCTAACGAGAACTGGCAGCCCACACTTGAATCTACGCAGTGTGGAGCTCACATCGCTTGACCTGTGTTCTTACCAGACTGGATGTCATCCGGAGAACACGTGCTGTGAACAAGCAGCATCCCCCATGTGACCCAACATCTGTCCTGGGGCCCCGGAGGAGATCTCGAAGTACCGCGGATATCTCTCTCCATCCAGACCCATTACAGTAAGACTAGACTTTCTTTCTCTCAGTATCTGGCCAGTTTTCTGGGGAAAACGTTAGTGAGTTATCTGTGGGTCTTAAGCGGGCGGACGCTTTTGTATTGGTATGTACCAGCGTCGTCTCTTAAGTTCAAGTCTGGAAGCTAGTGTTACTTACTGCATATATTGCTTAAGGGATATCCTTAGAAACCAGGGAACTCTGAGGTGCAGGCAGGACACTAATTACCACTTCATTTGCAGATTAAGGTTCTCCACTGCACATGGTGTTAGGAGGGGGTTATAGTTAAGGAAGTCCAGGACACACATAGCCACTACTTCAAGTAAGTAAAACCTCCCTTCCAGTATTGTGTAGGCAGTGTGGGATTCCCCTTACTGCAGTTATCTAGAAATTTGTACCATAGCCACTTGTAAGTCTGAGAGAAGTGTCTCAGAGTGTCGGTGTCAACAGTGTTTGCCCAGTGCAGCTTACAAGAAGGCAGTCCCAAAACAAGTTTCTACAGTTATATTAAAAAAAATGTATCCACAAAATACATGGTTTTCCACACCTGACCCTTGAAAATATATTTGACAATCGCTTACACCCGAAAAGATAAATTGAATGCCACCTACTGACGTAAACAATACAGTATATAGAAGCAAAACGATGAGAACCAAGATGTAGATATAGCCCTTACTGAATCACCGTTACATATAAATTTCTTCACATATACACATTCCTTATACTCCTCCTTATAATAACCCATGAATACTCACACACACATACACACAGGAAGTGGAATAGTTTAGATCCATTCATAGCTTTAAGAAGAGGTATGATAAAGCTCATGGCGCAGGGAGAGTGACCCAGTAGTGGCCAGTGAAGAGGCGGGGCCAGGAGCTATGAATCGACCCCTGCAACCACAACTAGGTGAGTACACAAACACACACGTTTACAGATACACACTACCACCCAGTTTAAGGAACTTCATGAAGGTTACATTTTCGTCAAACCAACTTTCAACATTACAATGTGATACGTCCCACGAACATTCCACGTATCTGCTGAAGCCTCGGAACCCCAAGTAAACCCCGTTACCCCATTCTCTCCATCCCACAAAGAGCCCAATACCCTCCAGGCACGGGCTCCACTACGGTCATAACGCTAACAAACCCCCGACACTAATACTCAAATAATCCCTCGTGAAACTCTTCCCCAGCATACCTGGAGTTTACCTGGAGAGAATTCCAGGGGTCAACGCCCCTGCGGCCCGGTCTGTGACCAGGCCTCCTGTTGGACTGCCATACATCAATTTATTCCTACACATAGTTCTATACAACTTCGCCGCCAAGATACGATGTCGTACTTCCATATCCCCTCCCTCACAAAAAGCCCACATGATATTAATGTAATCAACAACAACATACGCCACAGCTCTCGCTGCTGTATCAGTAACCCCACTCAAGTCTAAACGCAACGCCCTCAATACTGAAACATTCCTACTACCTGTCACCAAAATTAACACACGAGCAAGCTAGCCATTGCATCATAACACCCACAGAAGTAAGCTACATGAAATGCAGTCTCATCAACCCCACAAACTCTACAAGCTCCCCTCTCCATCACCTTACGATACAATAACGACACTAGCAGGTAGAATTCCATGTAAAAACTTATACATAACCTCTCATTTCCTCGGAGGGATGCGTAATTTCGAAAACATACTCCAAATGCTCCCCCAGTTTTACACAGGATATAAAGAAACTATTGGAGCCCTTATACCTCCCATCAACAGGTTATACAAAACACTAATCTTAATTAGTCCCAGCTCCTTCACCTTCAACAGTTGCAAACAATCTCGAAAATCTATTACTCTAAAAGTCCTAAATAACACATCATAAACACGCTCAAGACACCATTCCTTGAATCAAATAACCCCAAACCAGAGATTTACCCTTTGCCATAGCTGAAATTGTCCTAAAAATTTCCTCCTCCTCAATGGCTTCCTCCCAAAGCTATCCTGTCTTATTAAGATTACCCAACATTCCCACACAAATGTCAGACAACGCACTTTCTTCCACTCCCTTTCTTCCCCAATACTCCTCATACCATCTATCTACAAAAACATCTATTTTTTTTTTATTTTATTTAAGAGCATATATATACGTACAGTATTTACAAAATATAATACCTCCGTAGAGGGTTCATGTACATGAAAAAAAAAAAAATCCTCCTACTGGTATCTTGAAAATTACTCAATATACATTTATAATAAACTTTTCACCATAAGGAAAACTCATCAATGCTACCCGACCATTACATTAACAAAACATAATGCTTTACAAGAAATCGTCATTGGAATCAAAAGCCCATTTATATAATTACATTCGCCACGAACGTCACTTAGTACCCAAACTAAAGAGAATACAGCCATGTTGTCTCAGAACATTGAGCAACATATAATAATTATGGCTCAAGACTTCCAGACCCACCATTCCCCCCCCCCAATAATTATCATTTACACATGCCCTACGTACCAACACAACTTTCAAATAATGTTATGCATATGAACGATAGGAAATAACAATAGGCACCTAATGTACCTCATACAATGGTGCTCTATCCACATAGTGTCTGTTCCAGACCTGTACTAATATCTACAAAAGCACTTCCAAATACAATACACCTTCAATTTACACAAAGAATACACACTCCTGTCACATGAGTGTTAAATCAAGGTTCACAACAATATCCATCCTACAACTTATCTAAACATGTCCAAACAGAAAAACACCTATACAAACAGCATCTTCACAAAAATTTCCTTTATGCAATACATATACGAGCAAAATATGAGCGTTAACAAATATTGTTCTAGATATCTTCACATGGATTATGAAAACTCATCCACCCAATACATAAACAGAATGTCATACATTGACACAAGTGTCCCCTCATAACAGGGAAGTATATAAAAAGTCCATACATAGAACAAGATAACAAAACCATAAAGAGCTCCCAACACAATAATAAGTAAAAACTATTGAAAAATGTTCCCTAAGGAACTCCCTTACAATCAACCAATGGATAATATCATGTCTCAAATCACCTCAATTACCATGCCCAGGATCTGTCCATAAAACCCATCGATCCTCCACAAGAGGATTTCCACTCCACATCACAACAATTCATTTCTCAAAAGTTTATATCATCCTCTTCCAGACCCCCGGAAAGCCACCGATACATACCCCTCATGAAAGTTAGTTTGTTACCCTATCGGCCCCCGTCATGCCCTGAACTCTCCAGAACTTCCGTCGTGCATCCACATGCATATGCACATACTCCCCCGTCTCTTGTCCCCCCACCAAAATGGCATAATACCCCTGTCATTCCTCCTCTCCCCTCACTTGATGTTCCTCCCCCTCCTCCCCATACCCTTTCATTCCCTACATTCATACACCTGTCTATTATGTATAGCTAAAGCCCATACACCCACCTTTCATCTCACCACCCCCTAGGAGACCAACACATGGTATAGCTTCATCAGCACCCATGAAGTGACCCTCCCACAGTTAAATCCCTGTATTCCACCAGAAAAACCCTCTCCCATGACCCTCCATAAACTTCTTTATTCCTACATTTTGTCCTCTAAAAGGATGCCGCTAATGCGCCTATCCGTACCTCATCCTTTACCTCTCTCATTCCCCATGACACATATAAAATCCACTACCAAATACCTAACAGTCATCCTGGCCACATCACCCACCCCCCTATATCAAGACTTAATGCCCTCAATACCGATATCCCCCCTCACACCTTACGTATTACTTCGGCTAACCAGACCCTAACCATATCTAAACATTTACAAAAATAAACCACGTGATAGGCTGTGTCTTCATCCCCACATCTTCCACAACCCCACTCCCTCACTAACCCCATCTTATACAATATTGACCTAGATGCCAACACCCCATCCAAGAATCTAAATACTGTTTCCCTAACCCTTGGCCTCAACCACAGCTTTCGCAACCCCTCCCATATCCCCTTCCATTCATACACTGGATAAATAGCCTTCCTTGCCACCACCCTGCCCAATGCACTAACCTTTAACCCCTTAGGTTCCTGCACTACCAAAAGATTGCATGATTGCAATTTCCTCCCCTCCCACCAACTACGCAGATCACCCATTACTACTCCCATTCTCTTTCCCCCCTCCCCACCCAACCGCACATAGCACTGCTTTACTTACATACTTTTTAGTCTAGCTTCCAAAGGTATAAGCCCCAAACCTCTGAACTGCATCCTTTGCATCGCCACTTCCTTTCTCAACCAAGGTCTACCAAAGCCCCACACGTATCTTAACACTCTTCTCTGTAAATCCCTCACATCCTCCGGTATAAGTGGGTAAACAGCCACCACATGTTACAACTTACTATAAACTAGGGTGTTCACAACCATCACGTGTTGTTGCAACATGACCGCCCCAGGTCTCCATCCCCTCATCCTATGTATCGCTCTCCCCCACTACCCCTGCAGAATTCACCCATCTAGTCCATGCACATCTACCATGTATACTACCCCATAAATCTTCAATTGCTCCACTACAGGCCATCCATACCTTTTCTCCATACCACCCCAACCCTCGCACCCACCTCTAATAGTTTAGATTTAGCCCCATTCACTGACATCCCCGTCGCCTTCCCAAAAATACTAACTATCCTTCCTACATTGCTAAGCCCCTCTGCACCTCCCACCAATACCGTTGTATCATCCACATATCCTACGATTCCAGTTTTGCAACCCATTACTCCTACCCCTCACTCACTCCTTCATTAATCAAACTATAAAAGGGGTTTTGCAAACATGCAAACAGGATTTGTGGCAAAGGACAGCCCTGCTGCAAACCCTTTTCAATACACACCTCATTACCCACTCTTCCATTCACTTGCACCCTTATTTTTGCATTCCTATGCAGTGTTTCCACCCATCCCACTATCTCCTCCCCGAATCCCTGCTTTTTTATAATAGTCCATAACATATCTCTCTCGACACTATCATATGCTGCCTTTCAATCTAATCCCAGGACACCCCCCCATCCCCTGTCGACCCTCAATGAAGTCCTTAATCTTCCCATGCCCCTGATACATCCTATTCCTAATAACTTTGCAAAAATCTTGTAATCGGCACACATCATTGACAATGCCCGAAAATCCCTTAGCATTACCCCACTCTTTCCCTTATGAACTAGTACAACCACTCCCATTAGCTGTGCTTCCCCACAACTTCCCCAATTCTCTCATACTATTAAACAACATGACCATACATTCTTTCAACGCCATCCAATTCAACATATAAAAATCATTCGGGATTCCATCCATAAACTGGCGTTTTCTTCCTACTCATACTTTACACAGCCCTCCACACCACCTCCTCACTTATCCTTCCCTCCACTTCCTCCCTCTTCACCCTCCCCAATTCCCACACAAAACCCTCCTCCGAGATCTGCCCCTCCCTTCCCCCATGCTCTCCTTTATTCAAATACCTCTCAAACCATTTATCAGCATAATTACTCATACCTTACGTTGTTGTCAACATTTGTCCTTCCGTATACCCATACATGCCCTCTCCTACCTCCAATCTCATCACAGTCATCCCCTTTTGTCATATCCTAAACTGCCGAAAGATGCACGCAACCAGTTTATCACCCCATAATACATCCTCAATACCTCCATGCAATATTACCACATCAAATTTCTCATTTTGCAAATCCCTGAGCTGAGCTTTCAATTCCCCTATCTCAATCATTGGGTATACCACCCCTCATAACAGTTACTCAACTGGCCTTCCAAATACTTTTGTAAACCATACTTCCACCAATTCTCCTCCCTACCCCTTTCCCTATAATAGTTCCTGATGCTTGGTTTCGCCCAGTCCTCATCACTGAACAATATCTCCACTCTTTTTTCCTTTGTCCCACTTAACCTCCCACCACCACGCAAACCTATCACTTTCCCCCTCTCTCTTAAGTAACCACACATTCAGTTTCCAATGTCCTCCATACCTCCTAATCATACCCTCCCAGTCTGCATCCACTAATATGCCCCTGTGATCTGAGAAACCCACATCCACTGTCTGTACCCTTCCCACCATCACCTCCCCAATTACATACACCCTATCCAGCCTCGCCACTTAACCCCGTCTGGCAAAAGTATGTTCCACTCTCCACCCATCTCCCCTTACCACATCCAGCACCCCAACACTCCCCAAAACATCCCTCAGGATACCCAACATACATCCCACATCCCTTAGTTACACTATTCCAATCGCCTCCCAGAATTGCCACTTCCAGCAATCCCTGCAAATGATAGACTAAAACCTCTCTAACAAAGTCCTCCTTGATTTTCATACTATGCTCCGCCGGCATATATACCCCCACAAAACACACCCGAACTTCCCCCACACCACCATCCACTCTCACCCCCGGTCTTCCCATGCTAATAGTTGAAATGGGCTGGTCTCCTTTATTACGATACCAACTCCACCCTTGAATCTACTCGAATTCCTCCTCGCAAACACCCAATAACCATTCATTAACAAGTCACGTCCACACCTATAATTTTGTTCCTGAATAAAACCAACATCCACATAATACCATCTGAAAGTCATCTCAACCCACTTTCTTTTTATTTCTGTTTTAAGACCATTTACGTTAATTGTGAAACACATGAAAATGGTATCGTTGGATTTTCTTTTGATCTCATTGTCCGTTTTGCAACTTCTTTGTGTAATACTACCTCCTTTTCTTTCTCCTTTCCCCTTCTAAATCCTCAGCCCCTTTCACTCCACCCACGCCTGTTTGCAAGTTCTCTGGGCTGGCATGAGAATGTCGTCATCATCCGACACCCCCACCGACCATTTATGGGACTCCCCTGCTACTTTCATATCTGCTTCTAGAACATCCCTGTGGACACATGCTTCCACCTCCTGTACATCTAACATACACAACTCAGGTGTAAGGCCCCCAACACCCCTACCTACACCCACCATCTCCCCTACCACATACTCCCTTCACTTATCGGTACACCCTCCAGGGGACGGTCCAGCAGTTCCCTGAGTGCTTCTTGAGTGGCACATCCATAACCATTTCCAGGTTTTCAGCGCCCACCGATTCCCTAGGTCCTTCAGCCTCTGAACCTTGGGTCGCGCCAGGCAAAGTCTGACACGTCTCCTCACTGCCATCCATGATGTCACTGCACCGTCCCTTCGGCACTTTCTCAAGGTCGAGGAAGACAACAATGTGGGCTTGGACGTCTGACCCAATGCTGGTCAGTAGGGTGGTAAGGCATTCAAAGGTTCCCACTCGTGGTGAAGCAATAAAGGTGTTTATGAGAAGTGTCAAGCTTCCACCTCAATTGCTCCAACACCATCCTCTCAGAGACCTTGGAGATGCCACTGGTGAGGGAGATGGGTCTCACACTGCCAGGATCCCCAGGTTTAGGAATTGGTATGATGTCAGCCTCCTTCTATACGGCAGGGAGTCTGCCAGCTCTCCAAGTCCAGTTGATGAACCCCAGGAGAGCTTCATGACCAGATTGGCCAGGTCGAGTGACCATGCCATAGGAGACACAATCATGCCCAGGCACAGTGTTCCGATGAGATGTGAAGGCTGTCTGGAGCTCCCGGTGGTGGCGTTTTTTTCCTGGAAAGCCGCTTGGATCACCCTCATCCTTCTAGGAAGGAGAGCAGCCTGTAGGTCCTGGAGATCCTAAGGCAGTTGAGTTATAGCCGCTCTGGAGGTGAAGAGCTCCACCAGTCGCTCTGCCTCCATTGTGGGGTCTGGGTGTGCTCGAGCTACACCACAACACTGCCCAGTGGCCATTCTTAACTTGGTCCATATCTCAGATAAGGTGGTGGAGTAGCTGAGGGAGGCACACCATTCAAACCATTTAGCTTGCCGGACCCTGTGCAAGACATGGCACATATGCCGCACCACTTCTCTTAGCAGACGCATGGACTCGGCCATGGGATTTCGCCTGTGCATCTTGTGGACGACATTGATGTGGTTGTTCTGTTCCTTGATTACCTCTTTGTAGAACCACCCTCCGCCTGTAATCCTAGGTATGGCTGCCTCAGCCACCCATGTGAAGGCTGCCTGTAGGCTCTGAGCCGCCTCATCTGGCTCTTCTGGTAGAGTAGTCTCTGCCCAACAGTGCTCGATGACCTCCTGGAAGCACTGCCAGTTGGCCTTCTTGAGATTCCATCTGGGGGTATGCGTGGGAGGTGGGTGCCGCTGGACCATCAGTGTGGTGACCACTGCAAAGTGATCACTGGTTAGACGGGGTGGACTTAACAACTTGCACTCGAGAGCAGCCGTCTGGGGATGTGTGTGATGTCCAGACGGCCTCCCTGATGCATTGGTGGAGGAGACAGAATTAAGTTTTGGGTGGTGGGCATTGACATCCCCAGGCACAACAAGACCCTCCAAGGAGGCGAGTGCTACCACCTCTGAAATGTCAAGGGTGGACCAAGGGCTTCTGTATGTGTTGTAAACCATGAGAGGTCCATCCGGAAGTTGTAAGGTGACGGCCTGTACCTCCACGCCCTCCCCGCAGTCGATGGGGTCAGTGGAGATCAAGTGAGGGATAGTATTCCTGATGTAGACTGCCATGCACCTACCAGTGCCTTCCAGGCACTGAAGGTAAGCCGAGAATCCCAGGATATGTGGCGCTGGTTGATGTGTTGGTCTGGTAAGTGTCTCCTGGAGCAGGAAGACATCGATCTCATCTTGTACTGCAGCTTCAACCACTAAGTGAATTTTCCGCTGCAGCCCACAAATGTTCCACTGGAGGATCTTCAAGGGGTGTAGAGAGGGCTCTCTGATTTCATCTCTGCCTGGGTGATGGCTTGAAGTTCCACTGAGTCCTTCCTCTCCTGTAGTGTAATAAAGTAACCCCTCCTCTGATTAAATTGGTCACATGTGGTTTATAAATTTTTAGTTGTTGTTGTTGATTCGCCAGTACTCTCCCGGCCCGAGTCTTTTCCAGATGGTGACCCGGCCTTGGCTCCCTGTTGTGGCAGTGTCTGAGACCTATGTCTCCCATTGGAGGAGGTACAAGTACCCCCTCATCATCTTGGACCAATTGCTCCCAGGCCTAGCCACGTTCCCCACCCAAACGGGGCTCGTAGGGAGAAGCTAGGCCTCTCTGGTCTGCCATCATCCCCTCCCCAGTGAGGCTGATGGGAAAGGCAGTCTTGTGAGCTGCAGATGGTAGCAAGCTCCAAGTTTGGCACCTACCCTGCCCTAAAAGGGCTGGGCATGGTGTCCCTCCTCCTCAAAATTTTTAGTGATGAGCTTTAGAATTTTTTCATTATTATTATTGATAATATTGTGATTGTTACTATTTATGTAGATGATACTGTGAAATATTTCCACCTCATTTCCATCCTCACACTGTTGTTCTATTATTGCATGTTCCAATATGTTTTTCACTAGAATTTTTTTTTTATCTGTAATATAGTGTATAAAGTTCATTTTTTGGTGATTGATTATTTTTCTAGTACTGAATTAGTATTCGTTGAAATAATTATTGTGAGTAGAAGTAAGGTTTATACAGGCAAGTTGAGCTCTTTTGTAGAAGTTTGTAAAGAGTTTGTGTACAGGGGTTGGAAGCCTGTTCAAACAAGACAGGGAAACACGAGGGTGAGAGACAGTAAACAAACCCCACTCTCACCCATTTGTCAGCTTAAACAGCCTTTCTTTTGACTACTCATGTACTTCAATCTGCTGCTAACAAGTGAATTCATAACCCGTGCTAATGAGACTATAAGCAGAGAAGCTCAGTATTGACAAAATGCAGTCTTTTTGTGATAGCCACTAGGCATAAACATTCACTAGCCCTAGGCAGGGCTAGTGAATGTGCATGCCTTGTAACTTGCTTTATTATTATAGCACAAATAATACCTGTATATTGTATGATTAGAGTAAATTGTAAGAATAGTGATAATTTAAGATGTAATGATTGAGTTATTTTTGACCCATGTGACTATGCCAACTTTGTTCTCATCTTTATACTAGCTTATTTAAACCTAACTCTTCTTAAATCTGTTCTCTTTTTAATATTTTACTAGATTTCTTTTGTAAGTTATCAGAGATGTGAGTAAGACTGTTTCTCTGGTAAATCTTTTCTTAACCTGTGATCTTCCCTAATACATACTTTTTTATTTCCAACTTATATTTTTTTCTGCTAACACTCTTTTATTAAATATCTACTACTTATGTTTAGCTATGTTTATTTCCTGTAATTTGCCTGTCACATGTAACTTCCTAGCTTTCCTGGGTTTTTGCTCTCTTGTACCACTATTTTATCTTCCTGTCTTAACTCATACTAGCATATGTTTCATGTTTTATTTTGTGCATACATATATGTTCATTCTTTTTTGTCTTATAATTGTGTTAAGTTATACTGTTTGTTTACTGTACTTCAGCTGTTTTATTTTTATGTAAAATCTTGAGTTTATAAGGGAATTATTTTTTATATGCCATTTTTTATTGTTTTGATAATTTGTTAATTATGTTCCTTTCTTATATTTTTTTGCAAGATCTTTATTTTGTTTGTAGAAGTTCTTGCTTGTGTATTTTGTGACTAAACCAGAAAAAATATTCTTATAGGGTTTAGCAGCAACCAGGCACCCCCCAGAGAGATGCCTCCAAAGTAGAAGTTTATGGGATGGCCAAAACAGGCACCCCAAAAGAGATGCTTAATTAAGAGTTAGCAGGTTCAACCAGAGATACTGACGAGAGGATATAGTGCTAAAGACCTTGAACACCCTAGCCCTGGAGGATCAGACCAAGCTTGTAATCTGGGATTTGGAAGGCCTCAGTAACAGCCCAAAGAAGGAATGCACTACCAAGGCATTTAAACCTCAGTATAGTAAAGCAATGGAGTTCCTTGGGAACTAAGTGGGGAGGTAGTTTTAACATTATTATCCTTCCTGCTATAAAAATTGAGTATTTGCTGCTTGAAATTTGTTTCTTTGATGCCAACAATTTCAGATACCCTTGCAATGTGTTTATTAAATTATAAGTGGTTTTATCAAGCTATGTTTTACTTTCCCCTTTGAGCCATGTATATAAGGTTCATTAGTCTGAAGTTAAATTGAATAACATATATTGATTATATCATTTCCTCTGGAGAGTCAAACCAAAGATAAGGTGCCTACTGCTCATGTTTTCAGGCCATATTACCCTAAGAGCCAGTACTTATCAGGACCCCAATCTTGTTAGAACTATCCTGTATTATTTATCACTGGGTTTTCTCCTGCTCTAACCCAAACTCCTTGTTTTCCTTACTTCTCTTATGACTATCGTTTCTTTTATCCCTTCCACTGTTAAAAGAGCAGGTGGTGGCAGCATATTCTCAAGAGAATAGACCGCTACCGTCTATCCTCTCATATTCTAATAATGTTCCCTTGTTATTTGTTTCTATATTCTCACATTGTTCTATAAAACTTTGCCGCCAATATACAACGTTGTACTTCCATATCCCCTCCTTCCTCACGAAAAGCCCACATGATATAAATATAATCAACAACATTCGCCGCAACTCTCACTGCTGTATCAGTAACCCCACTCAAGTCTAAACTCAACGCCCTCATTATTGAAACATTCCTAATACCTGTCACCAAAATTAACAGACGAGCGAGTCATCGCCTCAATCCCTCAAAACACCCATGAAATGCAGTCTCATCAACCCCACAAACTCTACAGGCTCCATCTTCCACCACCTTCCGATACAGTAACAACAATAGCAGGTAGAATGCCGCGTAAAAACTTATACATCACCTCTCTTTCTCTCGGAGGGATGCGTAATTTCACAAACATACTCCAAAAGCTTCCCCAGTTACACATAGGATATACATAAACTACAGGAGCCCTTATATCTCCCATCAACACGTTATACAAAACCCTAATCTTAATTTGTCCCGGTTCCCTCGCCAACATCCATGTTGCTTAGGCTGCAACAGCCGGTGCTTCCTGGATACGACAAGCGCCAGGCCATCGGCGTAGCTGAGCAGGAATATGCCTGTGGAGAAAGGCAGGTGCACAAGCTGTTGTATCATTACATTGAACAGGGCGGGACTAAGTACCTTGCCCTGCAGAGTGCCATTTTCCAGGATGTTGAGAGAAGAGGCATGCCCATTGAAATGTACCCAGGCCCGCCTGTCCTGGAGATAGGATCGAAGCCATGTAAGCAACCTGCCATTAACTCCCCCTGCGGGCCAAGAGTGCAAGGATAGCAGGTGCACTGGCTAGCTTGAAAGCTTTCTCGAGGTCGATGAAGACGACAATGTGGGCTTGGGCGTCTGACCCAATGCTGGCCAGGAGGGTGGCAAGTCTTTCGAAAGTGCCCACTCCTCTTTTGAATCCATAAAGCGTTTATGAGGACATGCAACTGGTGAGGGAGATGGGTCTCACACTGCCATGCTCCTTGGGTTTAGGAATTGGTATGATGTCAAGCACCTTTCATTCAGTAGGGAGTCTACTGGCTCTCCAAGTCCGGTTGATGACCCCTAAGACAGCTTCGTGACCAGATTGGCCATACCGACTGATCATGCGATAGGTGACACCATGATGACCTGGCACAGTGTCCCGATTTTGGGTAGTTCCAAAATGGGGTCCAATGGGACTTGCACAGGGAAGTGTAAGAGCACCCCCTTGAATACCTTCTCCCAAGCAACCAGATCCACCATGCTGATATGTGTCACAACCAGGCCCTTCTTTGCCTCGTATGAATCATCGTTCTGAGGAATGACCAGAACCTCGTTCCTGAGAGTGAACTTGCAGCAGAACTTAAGGCGAGGTATGCTCTCCAGATACCTCACAAACTAGTAATTGGGAACCTTGAATTTGTTGAAGCCCATTTTTGCTTGTTCCCAAGCAGAGTGGGAATTATTTCGTGCACGTGGAGTCAGAAATTCCCCATCCTCTGTGGTGGCCGACGCTACTGGTGTAGGTACCAGATGTGGCCCCATCCCCGCCAGTTGAGGAGGAGCCACAGCCTACTAGTGTTTTCCTATGACCCCTATGTCCATTTATGGGAGCTGCATCGGTGCAGATGCAGAAGTCTCCACAGTGTCCTTAGCCTTTTTGGTGGGGGCGTCCACCTGCCCCACTTCGTCCTCCGACTCAGAACCAGCAGCTGTTCTACCGACCTTGACCTCACAGCCGCCCACACGGGGCTCATAGCTGTGAGGCACAGTGCCCTGGTCGGAGCCCTCAGCCACCCTCATGTGGCTTACAGCTGACGCACTAAACACAGTCCAACCAACGATCACTAGAATCGACACTACACTTATACCATCCCTAATGCGCAAGAACGCATAGCTCACGAAGAACAACAATGGCATAAGTCTGTGTGTAAACTAATACAGATGTCCTATTCCTTGTCGTCTCCATAAACCACTGTGCCCAATCGAACAGCGAAACCTCCTTCCTCCTCCTTGATTCGCTAAAACTCTCCCGGCCAGGGTCTTCTCCTCCTCCTTGATTTGCCGGTACACTCCCGGTCCGGGTCTTTTCCAGATGACGAAGTCATGAGATACACTTACTAGTTGACAACTGTTTGGAGTTACTCCTTTATTGGTATAGTATGTTTTAAATTTATCAGAGTCTGTGTTAAAGGTATTTGATGCAGCTGGTAGCTTACTTACTAGTGTTGATGCGACAGTTGTGTAGTATGAATTAAAACAATTTGCCACTTTAGTTGTTTCGTGGCATACCTCGTTATCGACATTTAGAACTATGTTAGATCTATCTACGGGTTTATGGCTATACTCCAACTGTTTGAGTTGTTGCCAGAACTTTCTAGGGTTATTCTTGTACTCTTCGATTTTTGAGGAATCGGGTCTTGCCTTTGCGCCTTTTATAAGCCTCTGCACTATGTTCCTCACCCTTTGGAATTCATTTAGTGCTGCAATATCCTGTCTGTTTGCCTTAAATCTTTTTATCAACTGGTCTCTGAATTTTATATTATCTAATATCTCAGTAGTCATCCAGGGTTCAGTTCTTCGTTTAATCCTAACCTCATTAACTGGTGCAATATTATCAAGGATGGCAGTGAACATTGTTTTGAATTTTTCCCAGGCATAATTTACGTCCGTGCAACTTGTTATCACTGACCAGTCACAATTGTGTAGCATATTTACCAGTATTTCTTTACTGTAGTTTCTAGTTGACCTAACTTTTATTGTCTTGTGTAGGCCTATCCGTTCCCTAGTAATTTTTCTTGTACAGTAAATGATGAAATGATCACTAAGACCTGTGGTAATGACCTCTGACTGACTAATGTTCTCAGGGCGGTTACAAAGTATGTGGTCAATTATGGTGGCTGAGAACTGTGTGATCCGGGTTGGTGTATTAATTAGTTGCGAGTAACTATTTAAATCCAGATGTTGAAGTCTCCTAGTATTACTGTCTCGTCGTTGTTATCAAGTCCTGACAAGACTCGAAAAGTCCTCTAAGAACTGGTCATGGGTGGGAGGGCGATAACTAGTTCCTACTAAGATGGGTTTGGTCTTGGGAAGCAGCACTTCAAACCATAGAATCTCTAGTTTATTGTCATTTAAATCAGGACTTGGATTATAGACTAAGTCGTTCTTATGTAGGCACATACCCCACTACCTTTTCTATTCCTATCTAAGCGTTTTATATTGTAACCTTCTATTTGGACCTCGTCGTCAGTCACCGTATCATCCAACCAGGATTCCGAGATGGATATAACTGCCGCTCTAGTTCTGTTAGCTAGAATCCTAATCTTTGCCAATTTTGGAAGAAGTGATCTTGTGTTGACATGAATAAAGTGAAGGCCTGTTTTCCTAAGACAATCATAATCATCAATAAATGGCAAGAGGTCATTAGCATTAAAAATAGGAAAATGAATGTCATCATTGCTAAAGGGTAACTGTGCCAAAGTGCATTTGTTACAAACAAAATGAAATCTGGCACCATTAACATAATTGAACACACATCCATTATGCACCCACCCCATACATCTCTTACATATGGTATGTTTACTGTTTTCTTTCGTACCTTAGTACAGTGTATACAAATGTCTGGTGGTGTCTGAGATAATAATGGTTCTGTTGTCTGTGCATTACATATAGTGTTGTTATTATTACTAGCAACTAGACCGTCATTATCACCATGACTTATCTGTCTGTTTTGCACCTGTACCATAGATTGAGGTCCTGGATTAGTATGAATATCGCCACTTAATAGAGCCACTATAAAAGCTGTGCGCCACTGTTTTGTTTTGGAGATGTGGGGTTGCCAAACCTTGCATCGATAGTGGCACTTACGCTTCTGGTATGATGGACACTGTTGGGCTTTCACTTTCCAGGGAGCTATCACCTCATTCACCTTTTCCAGACCCCATGACTGATTTCCTTCTTTCGAGAAATACACAATAATGATAAATATCATTATGGCAGCCTGAACCCCTCTGATGCCAGCCATAGTTACTCTTCACTCTTTATCATTTCACAACAGAAATTTGTTTTCTTTTCTTTACTTTTTATTAAAAAGAAACCACTGATCCTATCAGACACCTAGCAATGCCTAGTATCGACTCTAGAAATCACCACTGGTTACTAGTAAATTTTCTGTTATCACATACCCGGATTACCCCTCACTTGTCCCCTTACTTCGTAAACTCCCATCACTCCTCACTTCATAGTCCGGCTTCCCCTATCACACTTCTAACTTATTTCCATCCTGGCAGTGTAAAAAGAAGTTTTTCAAAGGCGATGTCCGTACACAGTGCCATCAGTCCCATATAGCGGGGCTCGTCGTTGTTGCTATTCCTCGTAGAGTTGATGTGTCAGCCATTTTTAAAAGCAGTGAGGGTAAAAACGGCCACTGCCCTGACAGATTCCTTGGAGTTTTGTCGTTAGATTTGGCGTTTTCTCCTATGTTTCCCTCCTAATGTACACTGGTCATTAATATGGAAGTCAGCTATTAAAAATATCCTTGGTTAGTTAACTATTCACTTCTTTCCCACATTTAGCACTGAGGGAGAACCGCTGGTATAGCCTAACAGTTTCCTGGAGTTTGTTTTGTAGATTTATCGGTTTCTCCTGTGTTTCCCTCCCATTAACACTGCTGCAGTTGATATGATGGTCAGGTACTGTCAGTATAATTAGAATGACGCTTCGTAGTTGTACATCTGGCAGTAGCTGGTGATTGAATGTCAGTCAGCCATGTTTAAATGATCACTTCCACCCCTCACCTGGCACTGAGGGGAAAAAAATCGACACTGCACTACATTACAGACCTGTCAGTTTCCTTGTATTTTGTTGATTAGGTTTTCCCTTATGTTGACTTCCCATTAACACTGTGCAGATGATATGGGAGTCAGTCACTTCAGTGTAGTGGAAAACGTTGCTTGTCAGGATTGTACGTCTGGTAGCGGGTCTGGTATTTGAATGCCGGTCTCCTCTTTTGGTCATATTTGGTCCATTTCGCTGTAGTCACCGTCAGTTTTCTTGTCACTGTAAGTTCCTTGTATGTTGTTACAACAGTTTCTGCTAATAGACCATTGCTGGAGTCTCAACGGCCCAGGGAATGGCAAAATATAGGAGCAGCCTTGATGATGCTGCCTGGTGCCTGCTCCAAGGAAGTATCACACTTCTAACTCATTTCCATCCTGGCAGTGTAAAAAGAAGTTTTTCAAAGGCGATGTCCGTACACAGTGCCATCAGTCCCATATAGCGGGGCTCGTCGTTGTTGCTATTCCTCGTAGAGTTGATGTGTCAGCCATTTTTAAAAGCAGTGAGGGTAAAAAACGGCCACTGCCCCTGACAGATTCCTTGGAGTTTTGTCGTTAGATTTGGCGTTTTCTCCTATGTTTCCCTCCTAATGTACACTGGTCATTAATATGGAAGTCAGCTATTAAAAATATCCTTGGTTAGTTAACTATTCACTTCTTTCCCACATTTAGCACTGAGGGAGAACCGCTGGTATAGCCTAACAGTTTCCTGGAGTTTGTTTTGTAGATTTATCGGTTTCTCCTGTGTTTCCCTCCCATTAACACTGCTGCAGTTGATATGATGGTCAGGTACTGTCAGTATAATTAGAATGACGCTTCGTAGTTGTACATCTGGCAGTAGCTGGTGATTGAATGTCAGTCAGCCATGTTTAAATGATCACTTCCACCCCTCACCTGGCACTGAGGGGAAAAAAATCGACACTGCACTACATTACAGACCTGTCAGTTTCCTTGTATTTTGTTGATTAGGTTTTCCCTTATGTTGACTTCCCATTAACACTGTGCAGATGATATGGGAGTCAGTCACTTCAGTGTAGTGGAAAACGTTGCTTGTCAGGATTGTACGTCTGGTAGCGGGTCTGGTATTTGAATGCCGGTCTCCTCTTTTGGTCATATTTGGTCCATTTCGCTGTAGTCACCGTCAGTTTTCTTGTCACTGTAAGTTCCTTGTATGTTGTTACAACAGTTTCTGCTAATAGACCATTGCTGGAGTCTCAACGGCCCAGGGAATGGCAAAATATAGGAGCAGCCTTGATGATGCTGCCTGGTGCCTGCTCCAAGGAAGTATCACACTTCTAACTCATTTCCATCCTGGCAGTGTAAAAAGAAGTTTTTCAAAGGCGATGTCCGTACACAGCCCCATCAATCCTATTTAGCGGGGCTCGTCGTTGTTGCTATTCCTCGTAGAGTTGATGTGTCAGCCATTTTTAAAAGCAGTGAGGGGAAAAAAAACCGGCCACTGACCCTGACAGATTCCTTGGAGTTTTGTCGTTAGATTTGGCGTGTTCTCCTATGTATCCCTCCTAATGTACACTGGTAGTATCCGCGAGGAAGTCAAGATGTTACAGCTGCATCCGCATCTGCATTCGCATTTTACAATAAACAGATATCCGATTCATCTCTTATATAAACATTAGTGATCTTGCTATGATGACATCACCTGTCTTGCTGAGTCAGCTGTCAGTCAGCCTCCTGGCTCAGCTGACCAGGTGGGTGATCTCGTATAGCTACACTGTGCTACACAAAGTTTTCTATAATGATATTGACCCAGGATTCAGAGAGAACGTAAAAATAATAGTCCTTATGATAACTCCGTAATAAATGCTCGGCCTCAAACATCCAGGTAATGTATTTAGTTCATGTCTGTTATAATTTTAAAAAAATGTGATAGCTAGATCAACGTTAATGTTAATAATAGCATAATTATCCAACATTTTATGGTAGCCTTAGTAACCCGTCTCTGGGCAATGGCCACTCATCACTGTGATAGTCCTTCCAGTGACCTCTCTGTTTACCTGGAGAGAGTTCCAGGGGTCAACGCCCCTGCGGCTCGGTCTGTGACCAGGCCTCATGTTGTATCAGAGCCTGATCAACCAGGCTGTTACTGCTGACCGCACGCAGTCCAACGTACGAACCACAGCCTGGCTGGTCAGGCACCGACTTTAGGTGCCTGTCCAGTGCCTGCTTGAAGACAGCTAGGGGTCTATTGGTAATCCCCCTTATGTATGCTGGGAGGCAGTTGAACAGTCTTGGGCCCCTGACACTTATTGTGTTGTCTCTCAACGTGCTAGTGGCACCACTGTTTTCATTGGGGGGATGTTACATCGTCTGCCGAGTCTTTTGCTTTCGTAGGGAGTGACACTCGAGTGCAAATTTGGTACTAATCCCTCTAGGATTTTCCAAGTGTATATAATAATGTATCTCTCCTGCCTGCATTCCAGGGAGTACAGGTTTAGGAACTTCAAGTGTTCTCAGTAATTGAGGTGGTTTATTGCAGTTATACATTTTCTAGTTCAGCAATTTCACATGCCTTGAAAGGTGCTGTTAGTTTGCAGCAATATTCTAGCCTAGATAGAACAATCGACCTGAAAATTGTCAACATGGGCTTGGCATCGCTGGTTTTGAAGATTCTCATTATCCATCCTGTCATTTTTCTGGCAGATGCGATTGCTACGGTGTTATGGTCCTTGAAGGTGAGATCCTCTGTCATGATCACTCCCAGGTCTTTGACATTAGTTTTTCTCTCTATTGTGTGTTTGGTATTTGTTTTATACTCTGATGAGATATTAATTTCCTCACGTTTTCCATATCGGAGTAATTGAAATTTCTTATCATTGAACTTCATATTGTTTTCTGCAGCCCATTTAAAGATTTGGTTGATGTATGCTTGGAGTCTTGCAGTGTCTTCAATGGTGGACACTGTCATGCAGATTCGGGTGTCATCTGCAAAGGAAGACACGGCACTGTGGCTATCCCTGTCAATGTCCGATATAAGGATGAGGAACAGGATGGGAGTGAGTACTGTGCCTTGTGGAACAGAGCTTTTCACTGTAGCCTCCTCAGACTTTACTCTGTTGACTACTACTCTTTGTGTTCTACTTGTTAGGAAATTATAGATCCATCTACCAACTTTTCCTGTTATTCCTTTATCACGCATTTTGTGTGCTACCACACCATAGTCACATTTATCAAAGGCTTTTTCAAAGTCTGTGTATATAACATCTGCATTCTGTTTGTCTTCCAGAGCATCCAGGGCCTTGTCGTAGTGGTCCAGTAGTTGGGACAGACAGGAGCGACCTGCTCTAAACCCATGCTGCCCTTTGTTGTGTGATTGATGGTTATCTAAATGAGTGGTGATCTTGCTTCTTAAAACCCTTTCAAAGATTTTTATGATATTAGACGTTAGCGCTATTGGTCTGTAGTTCTTTGCTATTGCTTTACTGCCGCCTTTGTGGAGTGGAGCTATGTCTGTTGTGTTTAGTAACTGCGGGACGACCCCAGTGTCCATGCTCCCTCTCCATAGGATGTTAAAAGCACGTGATAGGGGCTGCTTGCAGTTCTTGATGAACACTGAGTTCCATGAGTCAGGGCCTGGAGCGGAGTGCATGGGCATGTCATTTATCGCCTTTTCGAAGTCATGTGGCGTCAGGGTAATGTCAGAAAGGCTTGCGTCTACCAGGTTCTGTTACACTCTCATAAAAAATTCATTTAGGTCTTCAACTTTCAGTCTGGTTAGTGGCTCGCTAAAAACTGAGTCATACTGGGACTTTAGTAACTCACTCATTTCCTTGTTGTCATCTGTGTAAGACCCATCTCCTTTTAGTAGGGGCCCGCTGTAAGATTCCTTTAGTTTTAATTCGATGTTTGCTATTTCTCTGACCAGTGCCTTCCTACGTATTTCAGATATATTGGCCTCTTGTAGCCGCTCTGTTATTCGTTACCTTCGCCTGTATAGGGAGCGCCTCTCTCTTTCTAGTTTACATCTTCTCCTCCTTTTCCTTAAGGGAATTTGCCTTGAGCAAACCTCAAGTGCCACAGAGTTAATTTGTTCTAGACATAGGTTAGGATCCGTGATGCTTAGGCTATCTTCCCAGTTTATATCATTTAGGATTTGGTTTACTTGGTCCCACCTTATGTTTTTGTTATTGAAGTTGAATTTGAATTTTTGTCGATCTGGGGCCCCCCTCATACATGTCTGGACCTCTATTATGTTGTGATATGAGTATATCGTTTTTTATATGATGACATTTAGTATCAGATTATCATTGTTGGTGAAGATGAGGTCCAGCGTATTCTCCAATCTTGTATTCTCTATTATTCGCTGGTTAAAGGTGAATTTGGTGCCGAGATTTAAAAGCTCGTGTGTGTGCGAGTTTTCATCTGAGCTGCCTCCTGGTGTTATCTATGCTACCACATTGTTTGCAATATTCCTCCATTTTAGGTGAATTAGGTTGGTCATAGTTCCTCTGTGATAGTCCTTCCAGTAACCTCCCTGGTGGTCATAGTTCCTCTGTGATAGTCCTTTTGCGACCTCTCAAATGGTCATAGTTCCTTCCACAATTTTTCGGTAACAAATGGTGATTTAAATTTACCTATTAGAAAGAATAAAACAAAAAATATTTTTGAAAAATCGGAAAAAAACTGTGAAAATTCCCTTCATGTTCAGACATACATTACGTTTTGAATCATCACAACAAATGTTACAATGACTATAATTTGTTGTACAAACATATATAGGAAGCGAAGATACCATGCCAAGCTCTTCTAAGGCAGGGTAGGGGCCTGAGCCAGAGCTTGATACCACCTGCATTAGTCCCTCTGTAGCGGGGAAGATGGCATACCAGAGAGGCCTAGCTTCTCCCAACGAGCCTCGTGAGGGCGGGGAATGTTGCTAGGCCTGGGGACAGTTGGTCCCAATGATGAGGAGGTATTTGTACCTTCTCGCATGGCAGACATTAGTCTGAGATACACCCGAGAAAGGGAACCAAGGCCGGGGCACCACTTAGAAAATGACCGGGCCGGGAGAGTACCTGTGAATCAAGAAGAAGTAGAAACATAGTACAACCATAATACTTATACCAAAATGTTGCCAGATTGTTAACTATTTTTCCTGCATGCTGAACTCTATGCCATCCAACAAGCTCTGCAGCATGCAACTGCAGAACATCAGTATTCCCCTGTCATCCATGTTGATTCCTAGTTAGTGATCCAGGCAATTATGCACAGAGAACCAAGGGACAACATACACTTAATCACATCTATCCGGAGCGACCTGCGGATGCTCATAGCCCAAGGACGCAGAGCAACCATCAACTGGATCCCGATCCCGGCAATGATGCAGAGGCACTGCCACATGCTACAATGTCCATCAACCGCACAAAGGTTATGCTATGGGCAGTCAGTGCAGCCAGGTGCCCACTCCCTGACCTTGGAGATTCACGAAGCTACCCTTGGTATGACAGGGCGACTCACAGGGCACCCCCTCCAAGTATTCGGACAGAGGCCAGGGAACCGCAGGTGGCTATCCACCGCCTACGCTTAGGGTATCCCACCACTGCAGGCATCATTGAACGGGCAAGAGAGGAGCTCTGTGCCCACTATGACTGGATGGTTCCGACACCCCTGGTGCACTACCTGTTAGACTGCCCAGCTACGTTGCCCCTTCGCTGCAGACACTTCCCGATAACCCCAGTGGAACTGGCTTGGGAGGATGAGGCAGCACATGTAGTGTACTTGGCCATCAGAGACTTCGATACCCTACTCCTAGTCATTGCACGTCACCCGCCCCTTCTCCCGGCCCTGGCCTTTACAAGTGGTGGCCCGGTCTTGGCTCCCTTTCTCAGGAGTATCTCAGACTAATGTCTACCATGGGAGGAGGTACAAGTACTTCCTCATAGTTGGGACCAACTGTCCCCAGGCCTAGCCACATTCCCCACACTCACGGGGCTCGTAGGGAGAATCTACGTCTCTTTCTGGTGTGCCATCTTCCCAGCCCTAGGGGAGCTAATGGAAATGGCAGTCTTGTGAGCTGCAGATGGTAGCAAGCTCCAGCGTTGGTACCTACCCTGCCCTAAAAGGGCTGATCATGGTATCTCGTCCGATCAACCCCCCATCCCTCACTGAAGTCACCGTGAAGGTCTGCTGAGGACCTCAATTGCAACCCACACCAACCACCATTTGAGCAAACTAACTTTTGGGACATCAATTGTCTAAAGAACCAGAGAGGAATCCCTCTTCACACACAAATACTAGATCTGTGCCTTGGATTTAATACATCATATACGATGCATGACTCCGTCATAGTTGATGATCTTCTATATGATCACTTCCCAAGACTCACATCTGTCAATCTTTATCATATCTCAAGCAACCAAGGAGCTAAATACAGAAGGAGGAAACTTATTCTCAACCCAGAACACAGAGAAAACTTTATTAACCACTTGGATCAATGGTATAAAGATTATGAGCCCACTGGCACACAAAAATTCAATGATGATCTAGTTACCGCTATTGAGACTGTACTCACAGATCAAGTGGGCAGGAAAAGACAACATAAACCTTCCACTAGAAATGACAATAAAAACCAATGTAAATATTATAATAACCCACAGCTATGCAATCTAACACATGCAGCTAAGAGGATTGGTAAAGCATACCGTGAGTGTAGAACCCCAGACCTTCTCAGAACATTCCAAGCTGCACTAACAAATGCAAGAAATAGAAAGCAAGAACTTAGGCAACAGGAATGGGAACAATTCGTTAGTGGATTAAATAGGTCTACCCCTTTAAGTCTGGCATGGAAAGGTATAAATAAAATAACCAGGAAAAAGACTGGCAATGTTGCTCATCCCTTTCCACTTGAAAAAGCAAATGACCTCATAAATGACTGGTCCAAAATCTCCAGGCATGAAAACCTGCCATCTCATATTAGAAAACTTAGAGAGTGCTTCTGAAGAAATGTT
>WNWK01015777.1:0-46757 GCA_009830355.1 Cherax destructor | reverse complement strand
AAAAAGGGTTAATGAATGCAAAGAGCTATTGAACTATAAGTTAAAACAGATTTATAATATTAAAAGTATTTTTGATTAAATTGAAGTTAATAAAGGATGAAGTTGGCTAATGGAAAAAAGGTATTTATAAAATATAAGTAAATGGTTGCACTTATCAGGTAGTTGCTTAAAAAGGAAATATAAAGTAAGTCACAAAACAATGAGGTATTGTTAGAATATATGAATACAATTAAGCAAATAAAGTGACTGAAAGTTGACAAAAATTTGGGCAGTGGTAAGCCCCCGATTCACTTCTCTTACAACCCCATCTATAAATATATTGAACAACCAGGGGACATCACACACCTTGTTAACCCCATTTTCAAATATTTTTAACCTAAGGCCCCCTTTAAAAAATTTTATTTTTTAAACCCCCCATTTACACCTCAAATTGACATTGATCCCCCTACAAAATTTTAAATCCATAAATGAAAAAATTTTTCCCTTACCAAAAACCATTTGCCTTTCCTTTTCCAACCCCCCCTTTTCCTGCCCCCTTGCACCCTTACCCTGCTTTCTTTTACTCCTAATTTTTCAATAATAATCACCATACACTTAAGGGTACACCAAAGACTTTTTCCCCTTAATTTTGACTCTTTTTTGCCCCCTTTGCCTTTATAAAAGGGAACAATACACCCCCCCAACCTTTTGGATTACCCTCTTCCAACATTTTTTAAAATAAAACAACCACCCCAAAACTTTTCCCCCACCTGCTTTTAACATTTATTTTTTCCCCATAAACCCCAGCTGCCTTACCCCCCTTTCTTCTACCCCACTGCCTCCGAATTTCCCCACAAAAAATTTCCCTTCCACCCCTACAAGATGTTATTCCCCCTTTCCCCTACACAAAAACACAGCTTCCCTGTCTTCATCAACATTTAACAACTCCCCAAAAATCCATTTAATAACTCTCCTCTCCTATTTTTAACTTTTTAACCATTTGTTTTCAGGGTTCCTCAACTTTTAATCTCATTCCAAAACTTCTTATTTTCAACAAAATTTGCTGATAACATCTCACCCCCCTCTATTTTCTCTCTTTTTCATTGCTTCACCACTTTTTAACCCCTCTTTTTCTCTCCATATTTTCTTCCCCCCTTGCATCACCCACTTTGTAAAAACCTCCAAAGCTAACTTTTTTTCCCCTTTACCTCTTTAAAATCATTCCCCCGCTCCTCTTCCCCCCCACCCCTCGCCTGTAACCAAAACTTTTGTGAAAACTCTAACACTACATTTTTTAAATTCCCCATACATCTTCGAATTCCTACACTCTCACAAGCCCATCAATCCCCCAAAGTGTTTATATTTACCCTAACTGCCTCCTTTTTAGTTTATAAACCTTCACCCCCTTACTTTCATTTATTTTCCCTTTTATCCCATCTACCTTTTTCTCCCACTGATATAACAAAAAGTGATCTGATATATCTGGCCCCCCATAAACATGCATCCTGAAGTCTACTCAACAGTCTTTTATCTACCAATACATAGTCCAACAAACTACTGTCATTCCCCACATCATATCTTGTATACTTATTTATCCTCTTTTTCTTAAAATATGTATTACCTATAACTAAACCCCTTTCTATACAAAGTTTAATCAAAGGGCTCCCATTATCATTTACACCTGGCACCCCAAACTTACCTACTACACCCTCTCTGCATGTTTCTCCCACTTTAGCATTTAGGTCCCCTACCACAATTACTCTCTATTTGGTTCAAAAGTTCCTATACATTCGCTAACATCTCCCAAAATTCTCTCTCTCCTCTACACTCCTCTCTTCTCCAGGTGCATACACGCTATTATGACCCACTTTTCGCATCCGACCCTTATTTTAATCCACATAATTCTTGAATTTACACATTCATATTCCCTCTTTTCCTTCCATAACTGATCCTTCAACATTATTGCTACCCCTTCCTTAGCTCTATCTCTCTCAGATACTCCTGACTTAATCCCATTTATTTCTCCCCACTGAAACTCGCCTACCCCTTCATTTTTGTTTCGCTTAGGGCCAGGACATCCAACTTCTTTCATTCATAACATCGGCAATCATCTCTTTCTTATCATCAGCACTACATCCACGCACATTCAAACAACCCAGTTTTATAAAGTTTTCTTCTTCTCTTTTTAGTAAATTTGTACAGGAGAAGGGGTTACTAGCCCATTGCTCCCGGCATTTTAGTCGCCTCATACGACACGCATTGCTTACGGAGGAAAGATTCTTTTCCACTTCCCCATGGACAATAGAGAAAATAAAAAGAACAAGAGCTATTAAGAAAAAGAAGAAAAACCTAGATGTGTGTATGTATATATATGCATGTGCATGCCAGTGTAGTGTGACCTAAAGTGTAAGTAGAAGTAGCTAGATATACCTGTTATCCAGCGTGTTTATGAGACAGAAAAAAGACACCAGCAATCCTACCATCATGTAAAACAGTTTCAGGTTTCTGTTTCACAGTCACCTGGCAGGACGGTAGTACCTCCCTGGGTGGTTGCTGTCTACCAACTCTCTCTCACCAACCAACTGGTGAGAGAGTGCAAAAGAAGAGCGGATGAAAGAATGGGAGAGGCTCTGTCAAGAAATTTTGCTGAAAACAAGAATTTTTTTGGAGATAAACAAGGTAAGAAAGCCTAGGGAACGAATGGATTTGTCAGTTAAAAACAGAGTAGGGGAGTTAGTAGATGGGGAGCTGGAGGTATTGGGTAGATGGCGAGAATATTTTGAGGAACTTTTAAATGTCGATGAAAAAAGGGAGGCGGTAATTTCATGTACTGGCCAGGGAGGTACAACATCGTTTAGGAGTGAAGAAGAGCAGGATGTGAGTGTGGGGGAGGTGCGTGAGGCATTACGTAGAATGAAAGGGGGTAAAGCAGCTGGAAGTGACGGGATCATGACAGAAATGTTAAAAGCAGGGGGGGATATAGTGCTGGAGTGGTTGGTATTTTTGTTTAATAAATGTATGAAAGAGGGGAAGGTACCTAGGAATTGGCAGAAAGCATGTATAGTTTCTTTATATAAAGGGAAGGGGGATAAAAGAGAGTGTAAAAATTATAGGGGAATAAGTTTACTGAGTATACCAGGTAAAGTGTATGGCAGGGTTATTATTGAAAGAATTAGAGGTAAGACAGAGTAGGATTGCAGATGAGCAAGGAGGCTTTAGAGTGGGTAGGGGATGTGTAGATCAAGTGTTTACAGTGAAGCATATATGTGAACAGTATTTAGATAAAGGTAGAGAAGTTTTCATTGCATTTATGGATTTAGAAAAGGCATATGAGGAGGGGTTGTTGAGGTGGTTCGGACATGTAGAGAGAATGGAACGAGACAGAATGACTTCGAGAGTGTATAAATCTGTAGTGGAGGGAAGGCGGGGTAGGGGTCGGCCTAGGAAAGGCTGGAGGGAGGGGGTAAAGGAGGTTTTGTGTGCGAGGGGCTTGGACTTCCAGCAAGCATGTGTGAGCGTATTTGATAGGAGTGAATGGAGACAAATGGATTTTAATACTTGACGTGCTGTTGGAGTGTGAGCAAAGTAACATTTATGAAGGGATTCAGGGAAACCGGCAGGCCGGACTTGAGTCCTGGAGATGGGAAGTACAGTGTCTGCACTCTGAAGGAGGGGTGTTAATGTTGCAGTTTTATAACTGTAGTGTAAAGCACCTCTCTGGCAAGACAGTGATGGAGTGAATGATGATGAAAGTTTTTCTTTTTCGGGCCACCCTGCCTTGGTGAGAATCGGCCAATGTGATAATAAATAAATAAATAAAATATGATAGAGTGGATAGGGGAGCAATGTGGCAAATGTTGCAAGTGTATGGAATAGGTAGTAAGTTACTGAAGGCTGTAAAGAGTTTTTATGAGGATAGTGAGGCTCAGGTTAGGGTGTGTAGGAGAGAGGGAGATTACTTCCCGGTAAAAGTAGGTCTTAGACAGGGATGTGTAATGTCACCATGGTTGTTTAATATATTTATAGATGGAGTTGTAAAAGAAGTAAATGCTAGGGTGTTGGGGAGAGGGGTGGGATTAAATTATGGGGAATTAAATGCAAAATGAAAGTTGACACAGTTACTTTTTGCTGATGATACTGTGCTTATGGGAGATTCTAAAGAAAAGTTGCAAAGGTTAGTGGACGAGTTTGGGAGAGTGTGTAAAGGTAGAAAGTTAAAAGTGAACATAGATAAGAGTAAGGTGATGAGGGTATCAAACGATTTAAATAAAGAAAAATTGGATATCACATTGGAGAGAGGGATTATGGAAGAAGTAAATGTTTTCAGATATTTGGGAGTTGACGTGTCAGCGGATGGGTTTATGAAGGATGAGGTTAACCATAGAATTGATGAAGGAAAAAAGGTGAGTGGTGCCTTGAGGTATCTGTGGAGACTAAAAACGTTATCCATGGAGGCAAAGAAGGGAATGTACGAAAGTATAGTGGTACCAACACTCTTATATGGGTGTGAAGCATGGGTTGCAAATGCTGCAGCGAGGAGGAGGCTGGAGGCAGTGGAGATGTCCTGTCTAAGGGCAGTGTGTGGTGTACATATTATGCAGAAAATTCATAATGTGGAAATTAGGAGAAGGTGTGGAGTTACAAAAAGTATTTGTCAGAGGGCTGAAGAGGGGTTGTTGAGGTGATTTGGTCATTTACAGAGAATGGATCAAAGTAGAATGACTTGGAGAGCGTATAAATCTGTAGGGAAGGAAGGCGGGTAGGGTCGTCCTAGAAAAGGTTGGAGGGAGGGGGTAAAGGAGGTTTTGTGGGTGAGGGGCTTGGACTTCCAGCAAGCATGTGTGAGCGTGTTAGATAGGAGTGAATGGAGACGAATGGTTTTTGGGACATGACGATCTGTTGGAGTGTGAGCAGGGTAACATTTTGTGAAGGGATTCAGGGAAACCAGTTAATTGATTTAGTTGGACTTGAGTCCTGGAAATGGGAAGTACAATGCCTGCACTTTGAAGGAGGGGTCTGGGATAGTGACAGCTGGGAGGGACTATTCTCAGCTGTCGTATCTGAGCGCCTCTGCAAAGAGTGATTATGTATGAGTGTGGTGAAAGTGTTGAATGATGATGAAAGTATTTTCTTTTTTGGGGATTTTCTTTCTTTTTGGGTCACCCTGCCTCGGTGGGAGACGGCCGACTTGGAAAAAAAAATACATAGTGTAAATTACCTAGGATAGCCCAAAAAATCCAGACTGGCAAATAATATATCAGAACTCAGATGTGGCAGTGTTGGTTCAACAGTGACTGTCTCTGAGACAGAGACAGAAAGAGAGACAAGCAGACAGACAGACAGGCAGATAAAACAGTGAAAACAAATAAAGGGAAGGCTGTGTACCCTCATTTGTCATATGTCATCACTCTCATTAGTTTGTGAGCTTGGTATTACTAGTATCAGTGATAGGATTGTTGAGATTAACACTGTACTTGGTATTAGAATGTTAAGAAATGAACCAGACACTGTCACAATGAATCTTACTAAATGTCTAGAAGTAAATACTCACAGATCTAAATGGATTTTGAAAACATGCAATTACATTAAGTTTTACAACCTGCATGAATTGTATCACTGTAGGCAACAAGAGCATTTCACCCCTCCATGGAAGATGTGTTCATTTAATATCACATACCTGCAAGTCCCTCCCAAGAAGCTCATTGCTAGTAATCCCTTCCTTAAATCACTTGTTAAAACAACTGCTCAAGAAGAAATTCTCGCCTAGCTGGTAGTAATAAGTTATCACAAGTTATATACACTGATGGATCTAAACAGGAGTCTTCTGGCAGGGCTGCATCTGCTCTGGTTGCCACCTCCTAGTTAAGAACAATAATAAATTTTTGAACTAGGCATAAGAATTAACAACTGGCGTCTACACTGCAAACTGAATTGTTTGCAATCCTAATGGCACTAAAGCTAACTTATGACACTGAGCTTGACTCTATCATCATTACTGATTCTATGTCATCATTGAAGGCTCTTGACTCATATAATGACTCTAACAGCATGCTCATTGGAGAAGCCAGGTATAGATACTCAAAAATCCGAGACAAAGGAATTAATGTACAATTACTATGGATTCCATCACACATTGGATTACTCCTTCATGATAAAGTTGATATGTTAGCCAAGAAGAGTACCCAGAATTAGAATGTAGAATATAACTTTGGTATATCTGTGTCTAGCATTAGGAATAATATTAGGAGAGAAATAAATAATGAAAATGATTGCTATAGGAATGCAGTTAGAAGCCTGAGTTGATCTATAACCCACTATGATAACATGAATGTAGATAAGTATGTTTATGGAGCAACTTGCAATGTGAACAGACTGACTGATGTTGTAGTGGTCAGGCTTAGGCTTGGCTACAAGTACTTCTGGCAGTTTGGGAGACACACAGATGATGATCAAACTAGATGCAAATTATGTGATCAGGCATATGGTCACTGTCTTGAACACTATCTGCTTAATTGTCCACCTATTAAGGAATATAGAGATAGACAGTATAATAATCTATGTGACATGTCAAGATATCTTATTAATGAAAGTAAGATACCAGTTATACTAAGCAAATTTCCTAAATTTGCTTGTAACAGATAAGTGAACTGTAGATATAAATCTAAATTTAATTTCCATGAACGTGCCTATCTTTGCTCATGATAACGTGAGCATAGATGGGCATGTTTGTGGAGCAACATGCAATGTGAACAGACTGACTGATGTTGTAGTGGCCAGGCTTAGGCTTGGCTACAGGTACTTCTGGCAGTTTGGGAGACACAGATGATGATCAAACTAAATGCAAATTATGTGATCAGGCATATGGTCACTGTCTTGAACACTATCTGCTTAATTGTGCACTTATTGAGGAATATAGAGATAGACAGTATAATAACCTATGTGACATGTCAAGATATCTTATTCATGAAATAAGATATGAGTTATACTAAGCAAATTTCCTAAATTTGCTTGTAACAGATAAGTGAAATGTAGATATAAATCCAAATGTACAAATGTTAACCCTTTTGGGGCCTAGTGCCTAGGCCTTTTGTGTATCCATATGCTCTTGCGCTACCATCCACAGGATGGATATGGGGTACACAATAAACTAGCCACTTCGATGGCAAAATCTAAAAATCTAATTAGTTTGTTGATAAGACGAGGCTAACCCCTGGCTGGCTGGCAGGGAGGCAGGCAGGGAGGGAGTGAGGCAGGGGTTGAGGCAGGGAGGCGAAGGCAGTGTACCCTCATCATCAAATGTCAACAGTAATTAGTTTAGCGATAATAAATAAGAGGACCCTCACCCCTCTTCAAATGTCACTGCTGTAATTAGATTAGTGATAAGACTGACACTCTTACACCTTCCTTCAATAATAATAATAATAATAATGATAATAATAATAATAATAATTATTATTATTATTATATTCTCACGTGTATCCTAGGTAATTTACACTATGTATAATTGTATTTATGTGTTCCTGTGAGATAGAGACACAGCCAGCCAGCCAGCCGGCTGACCATCCATGCAACCAGCTGTTCAGCCAGCCAGCTGGTCAGGTAGCTAGCTGGTCAGCTAGCCAGCCAGCCAGCTGGTCAGCCAGCCTGCCATCCAGCCAAGCCAGCCAGCCAGCTGGTCAGCAAGCCAGCCAGCCAGCCAGCCAGCTGGTCAGCCAGCCAGCCAGCCAGCCAGCCAGCCAACTGGTCAGCAAGCCATCCAGCCAGGAAGCTAGCCAGCCGGCTGGCCATCCATCCAGCCAGCTGTTCAGCCAGCCAGCCAGCTGGTCAGCTAGCCAGCCAACCAGCTGGTCAGCTGGTCAGCAAGCCAGCTGGCTAGCTGGTCAGCCAGCAAGTCGGCTGGCCATCCATCCAGCCAGCTGTTCAGCCAGCCAGCCAGCTGGTCAGCTAGCCAGCCAGTCAGTTGGTCAGCTAGCCAGGAAACCAGCCAGCCAGCTGGTCAGCTAGCCAGCCAGCTGGTCAGCAAGCCAGCTGGTCAGCCAGCCAGCCAGCCAGTAGTTATTGTGTAGTATACAAGGAGTGTATATATACAAAATATGGTTTATATTGGTCTCACAGGACATAAAAGTTACTTGAAAAAAAAAATATTAAAAAATAAAAGAAAAAAGTAGAAGAAAAAAAAACCGGAAGTCACCAATGTTGCTGTCAGCGGTTCAGTTTTGGTCAACTTGAAGCCTCCATATCTCCGTAAGTATTGATTGCAAAATTTTTTTGTTTAGCCATTTAGATTTAGAAAAAAAAACTATCATTTCATAAGATAAAATCATTTTTTTTTTCCCCGAATATTTTTCGACCCTGGGAACAGGTTTCTGAGAAGGCCTGTCGACCCCCAAAGGGTTAAGAGAGTTCTGGAGGGATCACTTCAATATCTTCCAGTGCATAAGCCTTATAGATAAGGCTTGGCAGGGTGTAACTTCCAGGACGATGAACTCTGCTTGGAGAAAGTTGAGGCCAGATTGTGTCCAAGAGAGGGATTTTGAAGGGTTTGGGGCTGACCCTGAGGAGCCTATGGAAGTTGTGGAAAGTATTGTGGCATTGGGGAATTGCATGGGGTTGGATGTGAGTGGCGAGGATGTGGAAGAGTTGGTGGAGGACCACAATGAAGATCTAACCACTGAAGAGCTGCAAGAGCTTGAGGTGCAACACCATCAAACCACAACTCAGGAAATTGCTTCAATGAAGGAGGAAGAGAGATGTAAGGTGCCTTCTTCAAAGATTAAGGAGATTTGTGCAATGTGGACTATGATGCATTCATTTGTGGAGGAACATCACCCTGACAAAGATGTTGCAATCTGTCTCGGCAACATGTACAATGATAATCTCATCCCATTTTAGGGACATTTTAAAGAGATGCCAGAAACAGAGCTCTCTGGACAGATATTTAGTGCCACAGGTGTGCAGTGACTCTCAAGCTGGCCCTAGTGGCATTAAAAGACAAAGAAGGGAAGTGACCCCAGATGAGGACTTGGTACCTAGAGTCCTTATGGAGGGGGATTTCCCTTCCAAAGAATAGCCTCTCTTACCTCTCCCCTCCTCCCTGTCTTCCATCCAGCAACATCAGTCTTCAATAAAGGTAAGTGTCATGTTAAATGTTCATTCTTTTGTGCATGTAAATCTATCTTTAAGGCCCCCCCAAAATTTTGTTTTAATACTTCAGGGTGTCTGGAATGGATTAATTGAATTTACATTTCTTGTGGGGAAAATGGTTTCAGTTTTCGCAGATTTCAGTTTTAGCCGATCCCTCTGGAACGGATTAAACACGAAAACCGAGGGTGCACTGTAATGAGTCTTTTTTCTTTAATTCTTTCTTTATACTTGCACATTATATATAATCCTTATACTTAATGTCAGTAGCCATCCCCTAGTACATGAAAAAATTACAAAAATCCTTGTATGGAACTGTGTGCTTCACGGTCCCAGTGACTCGGTGTTTGGCTGTTGTGCACATGTGCACATGTCCGAGATAAGATGCTGCACGCTAGGTACAGAGAGCACTGTCGCTAACACAGTGTCAACCCTGTTGTGCAAGTTTAAGGTAGTGTTTCTTTTTGACTCAGCGACATGTGTTGCGCTTAAAAACCATGTACCATATTCTTGAATGTGATAAAGTGTAGAATTAGATGATTATCATGCTTCCAGCTATTTTATTTTATTCATAGTTTTTTCGGTTCTTTTATTTTACAGAAAATTTAAATAATTTAATCATGGCCTCCTTGCATCCCCAATAAGTTCTGTGACTGTAAGTGAACTTCAACAGCTTAAGTTTTCAGTTGTCTCTCCATGAGAAAGCTACAGTTAAGAAAAGAGGCCGTTCAACACCTGATATTCAAATATCTCAGCCAGGAATAAGCAACAACAAGAAGTATATTCATAGCTTTAATTCTGAATGGTGTGATAAATGGTTTTGAAAACCAACACGTTGAAGAATTGAGACACTTATGCAACATATGGAAATCTTTATTGAAGAAACGTTTTGCCACACAGTGGCTTCATCAGTCCTCCTCTCCTTATACCTTCCAGCTTTGTACTGGACTGATGAAGCCACTGTGTGGTGAAACATTTCTTCAATGAAGAGTCCCATATGTTGAATAAGTGTCTCAATTCTTCAACTTGTAGGTTTTCAAAACCATATATCACATCTGTCAGACACTGCAACATCATGGGATCTTGATACAAAAAATTCTTCAACACTTGTCCAATCTCTGGACGAAGACCTACTTACACTAGTGGATGGCCCCACTGTGATCTCGCCTCCTCCTGCTTCGACTCACCTGACTACAGTATATAAGCCACTTCTCTGGCCCTATGCTGTACTTCCTACAAGACTGATGGACTGAACACATCGATTCCAGGCTAAGGGATTGAGTACCTCAAACTCCTCCTCTCCTTATACCTTCCTGCTTTGTATTGGACTGATGAAGCCACTGTGTGGCAAAACGTTTCTTCAATAAAGATTCTCATATGTTGCATAAGTGTCTCAATTCTTCAATTCTGAATGGTACCAATGGAAAAGTTGGCTTTGTATAAATTTTCTTTTTATATGCTTGTTTCGTTTTACACAGTTTTAAAACAATGGCTAAAAATTTTCTGAAGCAGCACCTCCACTAATTTTAGCTACGAGCCGCCACTGCACATGGGTTATTATTGAGGTTTTTGATATTTCCTCGACCACTTGTGGCCACATCCATCTCAAAGCCGCTAAACTCATGGTCAGCATCACTTTCCTCTTAAAAGTGGAGTGTTAATGCAACATGACATCAGTATTATCAGTGAATCCCTGGTGTTTGCCACGCTGTTTCCTCTAGCTGGCGCTCAATTGATCTGGTGCTCCCACAAGGTACTAAGTGGCCCCAGTTTTTTTTAATACTGCACACACAAAGTGGACCCATTCTATACTGACCAGGCATCTCAGGCCAATTGTACCAAATTTGAGGGCAGGAAAATTAAAACGTAGATCTATGTTTGGAACACTAGAGGTAAGAACATAGGTCTACGTTTGGACAGTTAAGGGGTTAAACCAAACACGAAGTCACAGTTTTGTTTTCCCATCATGCACTGAGTAGGGTAAGATTTTTTTAATATTGTGCACACTCGCCACACAGACCCACTCTCTCATATCTAGGACTAAATTTACCACTCACAGCTTGTTTCAAGGTGCTGTACTTAAATGTAGATCTACACCATCAACACTGTCATCAATAATGTAGATCTACATCAACGCTGTCATCAATAATGTAGATCTACATCAATACTCATAAATAACGTAGATCAACATCAACACTGTCATCAATAATGTAGATCAACATGGGAGGCGAAGAACACATCAAAAAAATTTTTGTCCTAAATTAAAAACTACAAAAGAAAATGGTGTCTTAGATGAACATATTTTCCAGAAAATTTTGTTTCCAGTAAAGCTCATGTGACATAATTTACTAAAAAACATTTTTTCCACAAAATTCTCAAAATTAGGCCATTTCCGACCCTGGCAAGGATGGCTGGTGCGTTAATTTTCTTTTTTAGGAATTTATACTTACGACAAATTTCTCATCTTTGGTGACGCGCGTACGAGCAGACTGGACGACATATCTGACGAGTGTCTTGCGCTCTCGACCGTTGACTGTGTAAGATGGTGTCGTTGATGCGACTGTTGATGTATCAGTGTCTGTAATACAATACATGAGTTTATACAGCTGTATTCTTTCATGTTGACTCAAGTTGTATAAGATGGCATCATTAATGCAACTGTAGACACATTCCCAACCAATACTAGCAGTCTAGCTTAATTAATACAGTAAAACCTCTATATCCACTGATTCGGTATCTGCGGTTTCAGTTATCCACGGTTTACTATGGCCCAAAAATACCTCTTAATTTTAGCATAATACATAATGGCCCCAAAATGCAAAAGTAGAGAAGCTGGCTGTTCTTCAGAGCCTAAGAGAAGCCATGAAGTGGTTCCCATCAGTGAAAAAATTATAATTCTCCACTTATTGTGCATAATTTAACTTTATACAGTGGATCCCCGGTTTTCGTAATGCTCCAAACTCGAACAATTATGTAAGTGTATTTTTGTAAGTGCTTAAGTGTATATGTATTTGGGGGCCTAAAAGGACTAGTCTAATTTACATTATTCCTTATGGGAACAAATTCGTTTGGTAACGGCACTTGAACAGCATTCTGGAACGAATAAATTACGAACACCGGGGGTCCACTGTAATAGGTACAGTAGACCTTCATTTAGCACGAGATTATGTTAAACATTACGGGTATTGCACGATTGAAGAATTGCGGCACATTATTTTCTAACACGACATAAAAATGATATTACACGGTTCACGGGAGTGGAAAAGTTTTTGAACGCACAGTAGCCCGCGGTGGGTTAAACCATTGAGTCAGTGGGGGTCCTACTGAGGGTGGCTATGAGCCACATCAAGTGCTTAATGCTGACGAGAGAAGTGTTCTCTGGAAGAAAATGCCAACACGAACTTATATCAGTCAGCAAGAGAAAAGTGCACCAGGCTTCAAGACAGCAAAGGATCGCTTCACCTTGCTCCTTTTCGGTAATACATAAGGTGATTTCAAGTGTAAGCCCAATCCTCGTGCTTAGAGGAAAAGGGAATTTGTCTTTCCTTCCCGCAAACTGTAAGTTTATTCAGATACACGGGGCCAGGAGCTGAGTCTCGACCCCTGCAACCACAATTAGGTAAGTACAGTTACATTGATTATCATACATAGCAGACAATGGAAATAAGTCACTCTGACTTTTTGGGGTTATCCTAGGTTCTTTACACATATGCTGCTATGTATGATAATCTTCGTAACTGTATCTGTGTATACCTGAATAAACTTACAGTTTGCGGGAAGGAAAAACAAATAACCATTCCCACAAGCAGCCTTGTTGTTGTTCAGCGGACACCACCGGCCTTCCCCAGCCACCCTGGACCCCACCATCCCAGCATTCGTACGTATTTCATACGCGTCAAAAAAAAGTCCTCTGCTACAAGCCAGCTGTGTTTGTGAAGAATACTAGACAAGACATAACCCGTGGCTGCAATGAAGTGTTACTTTGTACACAAAAAGAGGTAAACATAAGTTTGTGTGACTGACTGACTTGACTGACTGACTGACTTACTTACTGACTGACTGACTTGACTGACTTACTGACTGACTGACTTGGACTGACTTACTGACTGGCTGACTGACTTACTGACTGACGACTTGACTGACTGACTTACTTGACTGACTTACTGACTTGCTGACTTACTGACTTGACTGACTTACGACTGAATGACTTGACTGACTTACTGTCTGAATGACTTGGCTGACTTACTGACTGAATGACTTGGACTGACTTACTGACTGAATGCCTTGACTGACTTACTGACTGAATGACTTGACTGACTGACTGAATGACTTGACTGACTTACTGACTGAATGACTTGACTGACTTACTGACTGAATGACTTGACTGACTTACTGACTGAATGACTTGACTGACTTACTGACTGAATGACTTGACTGACTTACTGACTGAATAACTTGACTGACTTACTGACTGAATGACTTGACTGACTTACTGACTGAATGACTTGACTGACTTACTGACTGAATGACTTACTGACTGAATGACTTGACTGACTGACTGAATGACTTGACTGACTTACTGACTGAATGACTTGACTGACTTACTGACTGAATGACTTGACTGACTTACTGACTGAATGACTTGACTGACTTACTGACTGAATGACTTGACTGACTTACTGGCTTGACTGACTTACTGACTGAATGACTTGACTGACTTACTGACTGACTGACTTACTGACTGAATGACTTGACTGACTTACTGACTGAATGACTTGACTGACTTACTGACTGAATGACTTGACTGACTTACTGACTGACTGACTTGACTGACTTACTGACTGAATGACTTACTGACTGAATGACTTGACTGACTTACTGACTGAATGACTTGACTGACTTACTGACTGAATGACTTGACTGACTTACTGACTGAATGACTTGAATGACTTACTGACTTACTGACTTGACTGACTTACTGACTGAATGACTTGACTGACTTACTGACTGAATGACTTGACTGACTTACTGACTGAATGACTTGACTGACTTACTGACTGAATGACTTGACTGACTGAATGACTTGACTGACTTACTGACTGAATGACTTGACTGACTTACTGACTGAATGACTTGACTGACTTACTGACTGAATGACTTGACTGACTTACTGACTGAATGACTTGACTGACTTACTGACTGAATGACTTGACTGACTTACTGACTGAATGACGAGCTGACTTACTGACTGAATGACTTGACTGACTTACTGACTGAATGACTTGACTGACTTACTGACTGAATGACTTGACTGACTGACTGACTGAAGACTTGACTGACTTACTGACTGAATACTGACTGACTTACTGACTGAATGACTTGACTGACTTACTGACTGAATGACTTGACTGACTTACTGACTGAATGACTTGACTGACTTACTGACTGAATGACTTACTGACTGAATGACTTGACTGACTTACTGACTGAATGACTTGACTGACTTACTGACTGAATGACTTGACTGACTTACTGACTGAATGACTTGACTGACTTACTGACTGAATGACTTGACTGACTTACTGACTGAATGACTTGACTGACTGACTGACTGAATGACTTGACTGACTTACTGACTGAATGACTTGACTGACTTACTGACTGAATGACTTGACTGACTTACTGACTGAATGACTTGACTGACTTACTGACTGAATGACTTGACTGACTTACTGACTGAATGACTTACTGACTGAATGACTTGACTGACTTACTGAATGACTTAAAGTTAAACACTCAGTACAACCATCGACTTCAGTTCTAGAACCTCTACCATCCACCTCAGCCCAGTAGGGCCACAGCATAACTCTCCACTCTTTCCACAATCATCCACAAACACCAGCACCCACAATTTAAGGTAAATACTATTATTTCTGTTACATTTGTAGTCTTAAGCAGTAAAAACAACATAATACATCACAATAATGAATTACAATTACATATTCACTTTTATTTCTGTAAGATCTGTTGGTCTAAAATAACTTGTTTGGCTTTTGGGGACTCCAGGAACGTAACCTATTTTTCCCATAAGTTCTTATAATTATTTAACACAAAATTATCTAACACGACTTTTCAGGAACGTAACTATCGTGCTAAATGGCGGTCTAATGTATGTATAAGACTTAAATACAGGAGGCCCTCCACATTTGCAAGCTTCAAACATTCGCGAATGCCCAGCCGCCTATTATCGGCAGAGACGCTGGCAGTAAAGAGTTAGAATCCACACACTAGACTCATCATACCATGAAGTTACACTCCATTTAATCACCTCCATTTAACTGTCATCAGTAATTGCATGGCTAACTGTCATCATCATCACAAGTCATCAGAGTTCGTCTGCCTAACCTTACGAGTGGTGATTGTTTTGTTTGTTCATTAATTGTTATTAAACCATAACATGAACATTGGTACCCGGAGTTTCGTACAACTCCCAACTCGAACAATTATGTAAGTGTATTATTGTAAGTGCTTTTGTAAGTGTATTTTTGGGGGTCTGAAATGGACTAATCTAATTTACATTATTCCTTATGGAAACAAATTCGTTTGGTAACGGCCCTCGAACAGCCTTCTGGAACGAATTATGTTCAAAACTCGGGGTACCACTGTATATACAATATTTTATGATGTTTTCATGTACCACTGGGGTACCACTGTATATACAATATTTTATGATGTTTTCATGTACCACAGGGTACCACTGTATATACAATATTTTATGATGTTTTCATGTTTTATGATTGTTCATGGTTCAATTAGTTAAGGAAGCAGTATTGTTAGGCTAAGAATGCTATTTTTATACAGTGGTACTTGAGTTACAAGCAAAAATTGTTCCAGACAGCTATTCAAGTGCCAATACCAAGGAATTTTTCCCATAAGAAATAATGAAAATTAGATTAATCCATTTCAGACCCCCAAAATACACTTACAAAAGCACCTACAAAAATACACTTACATAATTGTTCGAGTTGGAGCTGCTCGAAAGCAGAGGTACCACTGTATTTCCCTACAATATGTTTGCGCACAAACATTCGCGAATTTTCAACATTCGCAAGGTTCTTGATCCCCTAACCCTCGCGAATGTGGAGGGCCTCTTGTATAGGGTTTACTACTATTCAAGGTTTTGGTATCCATGGCAGGTCCTTGGAACGTATCCCCCATGGACATGGGGGTCTACTGTAATAGCAGTCTAACCTAATTAATAATAGCAGTCTAGTCAATTAACCCTTTCAGGGTTCAGACTCCCAATCTGAAACTTGTCCACAGGGTCCAAGAATTTAAAAAAAAAATATATTTTTTCTTATAAAATGGTAGAGAATATTTTTCTGAAGGTAATAAAACAAAAAGTATGAAATTTGATGGAAAATTGATGAAATTATGCTCTCGCAAATTTTGCTGCATCAGGATATTTATCAATTGGTGATTTTGCCCACTTTGACTCCCATTTATGCAATTACTTTATTCCAGTCGACCAAATTCTTAGCTATTTCGCTAGTATTACAGTACTTTTATTTTATTGACTGAGCACAACAATCGCCCAATCAACTATTTCAACTACCCAATAAAGTGATCGGAAATTGGTAATTTGGCCAATTTCACACAAAATTCAAAATATTCCAATTTCAAAATAGGGTCCAGAATAAACAATGCAGGCATTCCTGGCACTAAACTAACATTTCCTCTATTTATTAGTTATTTTTTCTGGTTTACAAATGAATTCCATTTTGATTTTTTATTCACATAAGGAATTTTTATTCAAACCAAAAATGGAAGATTTACTGTTATACAATATTGTAATAACTGTATAAATAATATGTATCAGCACATTCATGAACGCACATTAGACCCACCAGCTGATGTGTATTGACGATGACATCATTTGTTAAATTTTGAACATCGACAAAAATCAAACACTTCCGATATTTTGAGCTCAGTTTCAAGCCATTTTCAGTTCTAAAACCAATCAAAATCATCTTTATTTCTGTAATGTATCTTCCATTCTATCAAATGAGACCAAGAAACCACGAATACAACTGTAAAAACATAGAAAAAACACTGCAAAGTCTCTGTTTCAATTCAAAAATACGGTCACAGTTTTTTCTCATTGTGCACTTTGTGCTGCAGGATTTGTTTTATATGGTGCCATTTACTACATAGATGTATTCTCTCATATCTAGGCCCAAATTTTCCACTCACAGCTTATCTGAGTGAGCTGAGCTCATGGAGGCAGAACTACGGCTTGGACCCTGGTTTCAAAGCCGAGAACTACAAACGGATACATTTTGTCATTATTCCATTCTTTTAGTGCTTGCAACTGCTAAATAAGCCACCATGGGCCCAAAGAAAGCTCCTAGTGTCTTCTAATGATTCAGTGATACTACAATATGTTATGATACTAAAGCAGCAGGAGTTGATAAAGGCTATAGTGCCAGCCAGCGATAAAGTATAGCATTAACAGTGTACCAAGTAAGTTAAGCGATTAAGCGATAGAAAATGACGACACAAAACTTAACTCCTCCATTGTTGTTGGAGTTATACAGGGCGACTGACAACACCACCGTGTCTGGCAGCCATCACTATGTAAGGCTTATCTTTCAGTGGCCCTTATACACCCAACAACAAACAACACAACACCAGTCCTCACATTCGTAATATACGGCGTATGCTGTCGGTGGCCCTATAAACCCCAACAACAATTCGTAATTATATTTTATTCATTCTAGAGTATATGTCATGTTTCTATGATATTAATATTGTTTATTATGTCATATTAGATGAATTGTGATAGATAAATAAGCCAGAGTTTATATTAGTGTCATATTGAAGGACTATCTTGTCCTGTCCCCAAACACACCCCGCCGGCACAATTCCAAACATGCGCCAGAAACAGAATCAATGGAACACTTTTGAGCAACAGGGTCCAGTGACCTCAAGTTGGTCCTAGTGGCATTAAAAACCAAGAAGGGAAGTAACCCAGGAAAAGGACTTGGTACCAGAAGTCTTTATGAATGGGGATTCCCTTCCAAACAATAGCAACTCTTCCATCCTCTCCCTCCTCCGTCTTCCACACATCAACAACTCTTCAATAAAGGTAAGTGTCATGTATTATTGTTTTATTCTTCATGTCTCATTGTTTTCTGTGTAATTTAATGTATATTTAATGTACAAAGATATTTTAGTTTTACTTTTTGGGGGTCTGAAACGGATTAATTTTATTTCCATTATTTCTTATGGGAAAATAGATTCGGAGTTCGCAATATTCGGTGTTAGTAACTCCCTCTGGAACGGATTAATTATAAAACCGGGATCCACTGTACAGTCACTTCTCTTATAAAGCTCCTCTATATACAGTCACTTCTCTTATTAAGCAATGCTTTATATGAAAGTTAACTAAACAGTGGAACCTCATTTTTCGGCCACTGTGTTTATCAGCCGATTCGTATTTAGCCAGTTTTTTGGCTGAAATTTGCTCTGTATTTCGGCCGTTGCCTCATATATAAGTGCGATGTGAAATAAGTCACCATGGGCCCTAAGAAAGTACCTAGCAAAGTTCCTTTGGTAAAGAAAGTGAGAAACACAATGTAATTTAAGAAGGAAGTAATAGAAAAATATGAGAGTGGGATGAGGATGCTGGGTGCCTGTTGTGGAATCTATTGTGGCATTGGGGAAGTCCATGGGGTTGGATTTAGTGGTGGGGGATGTGGAAGAGTTGGTGGACGACCACAGGAAGAGCTAACCACTGAAGAAGCTGCAACACCTTCAACTGGAACAGCAACACCTTTACTGGAACAGCAACAGACCACAGCTGGGAACTTGCTTCAGAGGAGGAGGAAGAGAGAGGAAGGAGGTGCCTTCTTCAGAGATTAAGGAGATTTGTGCAATGTGGAGTAGGGTGTAAGCTTTTGCTGAGAAATATCACCCTGACCAAACTGAAAAGCCTTTCTGCAACATGTTCAGTGACAAAACCTTGTCCCATTTTAAGGAAATCTTAAAGAGATGCCGAAACAGACCCTCTGGACAGTTATTTTGTGTGACAGGGGTCCAGTGACTCTCAAGCTGGTCCTAGTGGCATTAAAAGACAAGAAGGGAAGTAACCCCGAGAGGGCTTTGATACCTAAGTCCTTATGGAGGGGATTTCCCTTCCAAACAATAATCTGCCCTCCCGCCTCCTCCCCCCCCGTCTTCCATAACCCAACAAGAGTCTTCAATAAAGGTATGTAATAGTGATTTAAATGTTCTTAATTTATTTTATTTAGTTCTCATTGTTTTGTGTATGAAAAAACTATAATTAATCTTTAAAAATGTTTTTTTTGTGAATATTTTTGGGTGTCTGAACGGATTAATTGTATTTACATTAATTGCCATAATTCATTCCAGAAGTGCCATTACCGAACGAATCTGTTCCCATAAGGAATAATGTAAAGTAGGTTAGTCCGTTTCAGACCCCCAAAAATACCACAAAAGCACTTACAATATTACAATTACATAATTGTTCAAGTTTTGGGTGGTCGAAACTCGGGGGTCCACTGTATATAGATTAGCTTTATAAGAGAATTGACTATATGTAAGAGAAGTAACTCTATACAGAGGGCTTTATAGGAGACTATACTATATAGTATAGAGGGCTTTTAAGAGAACTGACTATGTAGAGGAGTTCATGAGTGCCTGTATAGAGGGAAAGCTTCATGAAAGAACTGACTGTAAAATTGAGGAGCTTTATATGAGACCTGCATACAGAAAGCTTTATAAATAGAGCAAAATCTAGCATCAGCGGGTAAAAGCCTTCCCCAAGGTACTGTCCGGGCACCTCTGCTGCTTCTCATCCTCATAGCAAGAAAAAACACTTATCACGCTTTTGTGTCATCATTTGCAGATGACACTAAAATAACATGAAATCACTATGGAGAGGACACTAAAAAATTACAGGAAGACATAAGCAGGGTTTTCCAGTGGGGGGAGAACATGATGTTCAATGGTGATAAGTTCCACTGCTTTTGGAAAGAATGAAGAACTCAAAAGGAACACTATGTGTATACAAAACTCAAGTGGATCGTCAAAAGAATGAAAGAAACATGAAAGATTTGGGAATAATTATGTCAGCTGATCTTTCATTCAAAAAAACATAAGATAAAGGTCCACGACAACTACAAGAATGACAGGGGGGGTATTGAGAATTTAAAAAGGGTTTTTTAAACGAATGGTGACATTTTTTTAAAACACTAGTGCCCCTTAAAAGGAATACTAAGTATGTATTGTTCATTGTCGATGGCCTGCCCAAAACAGGAGAAAAAAGAGCTGGAACCTACTGTTCAGGGCGGGGGAAATATCAGAGGGGGGAACAGTATCGTTCAGGGCACGAGAAATATCAGAGCAAGAACAATATTTTACAACAGAAATATACAAATAAAATTTTTTTTTTTGTAAGTTTACATTGAAATTTTGTAATTACAATAATGAGTTGCAGTGCAAAGAGAGCCACTAAAGCCATGGCATTATGGGCAGACTAAATTTAATGGCACAGACTAGTTAATACATGAGTACAGTGGTTCGGTTTTTGGGGGAAAAATTGCCCCAATGCTGCTCAATGCCATTCCGGCAATTTACTTTTTAGAAATAATGTCACGAGGTTAGTCTATTTCAGACCCCCAAAAAAAATTGCCAGCACTTACGAAAATCCCCTTTCATAAATGTTGAGTTTGGAGAGCCCCAAAAAAGGGGGACCACTGAAAAAGAGAAATTGATCATAAAATTTGGGCCCCGGGGTTTCTTTTTTTCATTCCAGAATGCTGTTCAAGTGCCATTACCAAACGAATTTATCTCCATAACAAATGATGTAAAATAGACTAGTCCTTTTAGCCCCCCCAAAATTACACTTACAAAAGAAAATTTAAAAAAAAAAACTTACATAAAAGGGTGAGTTTGGGGACCATCGTAAGTGGGGGGACCACTGTAGTTTGTTTAAGTTGTACATCTGTTTTTATTTATAGAGACAGCAAGTTTACCCCAAATTACAATCTGGGGATATTACATTGGGACAAGTTGAAAGTATTTTGTAGGTTGTTTATATCAATATTTAAAAACAGTTCAGGCGGGGAAAATATTGTTCAGGGCAGGAGAAATATCAAAGCTGGAACAGTATTGTTCGGGGGGGGGGAAATATCAGTGCTGGAACAAATATAGAGATTGTTTTCGGCCTGCATAGACCCCAAAAAAAAATTTAAATTACTGGGAACCCTTTTAAAATCTTAAATATGTACTCACTGGGGTGGAGGAGAGAAAGATGTATGTACATGATAATAAAACCTGGAAGGTTGACCCCCGCCCCCCAAAACTGCCCCTATAACAACATACTGGAGCAAGAGATAGGGGGAAAAGAAAAAAAAAAAACCCAGTAAAAAACAGGGGTGTGGTGGGGCACAAAAGGGGGAAACCTTTTCAACATTCATGGGCCCAGACTATTTAACATCTTACCAGAAGATATCAAAAAATGGTTGGAACAAGTGTAAACCCCTTAAAGGAATCTGGACAAGTATCTTCACCAGGCACCAGATCAAACAGGCTGTGATGAATATGTTTGGCAGGGGGCCCCAGCAGCAAAGCCTGGTTGACCAGGCAACACCAGAGGAGTCTAGCCTAGGGGCCAGGCCCCTGGGGAAAAAAAATCTCAGAAGTCATAAAAAAGGATAAAGATATATAGAGGAGCTTTACAAGAGAACTGACTGTATATAGAGGGGGCTCTATAAGAGAACTGACTGTATATAAACAACTTATAAGAGAAGTGACCGTATATAAAAGGTTTAAAAAGAAGGCTATATAGAGAGCATCATAAGAGAAGTGACTGAACATATATAGAGAACTTTATAAGAGAAGTAAGGGGTATATAGAGAGCATTAAAAAGAAGTGAGGTTTTAGAGAGTTTAAAAAGAAGTGAGTGTATATAGGGGCCCTTTCAAGAGAAGTGAGTGTATACCCCCAAAACATATAGAAGGTTGAAGATGGGAAAAGCAGTGATGCAATACCTTCATTGCCCCGGGGGAGAAGATCATCAAGAGGGAAAGGGGTGAGGAGAGGAAGGTGTGATGATTGTTGAGAGTTGCAACAGCAACAGCAGGGGGAGGGACACGACTTTGCCGGAGAGTGGCACCGCGAGGGGTGCCAGGTCACAGCAAGGCTTGGAATGACACCCCGGGGATACCTTTTCCCCGGTCGCCCGGGGCGGCGCAGAAGGGATATTTTCCCCCTTTCTCTCTCGATGCAGCAGGGATACCTTTTCTTCCTTCTCCCGACATGGAAGGGATACTTTCTTCTCGTCTTCTCACACAAAAAGGATACCCCTTTTCTTCCTTCTCCCCGACTAAAAGGGATACTTTTTTTACCCTTCGTCTCGGCAAAAAAAGGGAAAAATTTTTTTTTCCTTCTCTTGACAAAAAAGGGATCCCTTTTTTTTGCCTCCTCATCCCGGCATAGGGGGGATACCTTTTCCCCCCCTCCCCCCCCTAGCGATTAACATAAATCACTGCCCATCTCCTTAATATACTTTTGCAAAATAAAATATATTTTAAAATAAAAATATTAAACTTGATATATCTGACACAATACGGGGCACTAAATATAATTTTTTAAAAAAAAAATTAAAAATTTTTTTAAATTTTATTTTAATAAACCAAATACAGTGGTACCCCGAGTTTCGAACGCCTCCCAACTGACCTATTATGAAAATTTATTATTGTAAGTGCTTTTGTAAGTGTACAGTGGACCCCAGCTAACTTTATTCCAGATAACGTTATTTACGGCTAAAGGTTGTTTTTTCGTTCAATTTTTTTTTTAAAACGTTATTTACCCCAGCTAACGTTCCCCCCCAGCCTTTTTCTGCCCGCTTTTGCGTTTTCGCATTTTCCCCCCAGGACGCCAGTCCAGTTTTTTACACTTGGTGAAAAATAGCCCCTTTTTTCAAGCATTCACAATACATTTGGTGTCTTTTTTTTTTGGGATTTAGTGACTGTCACTGTGAAATAATACCATGGGTAAAAGTTTATTTGGCAAACCCCCAAAAGGGGAGTGGGGGAAAAACCCCCCAACTGAAGAAGGAAATTTTAAAAAAGAAATGGGACGTGTTTGAGCCTTTTTAAAAGGGGGAAAAAAGAGTTTAGAATAAAATCAGGGGGGTAAATGCAATTAGGAATGCAGGGGGGGTGCAGGCATGCAGGGAGTGAACAGGGGGCAAGGGGGGTAGCAGGCATGCAGGGAGTGTAGCAGGCATGCAGGGGGGGTAGCAGGAAAGCAGGGAGTGTTGGGGGGGAGGGGGGAGCAGGCATGCAGGGGTGGGGGCATGCAGGGGGGGGTAGCAGGCATGCAGGGGGGTAGCAGGCATGCAGGGGGGGGTAGCAGGGGGGGGGTGTAGCAGGCATGCAGGGAGTGTAGCAGGCATGCAGGGGGGGGTGAGGGGTGCAGGGAGTGTTTCAGGCATGGAGGGAGTGTAGCAGGCATGCAGGGAGGTAGCAGGCATGCAGGGGGGGTAAAAAGGCATGCAGGAATTAGCAGGCATGCCCGGGAGGGGAGGCATGCGGGAGTGTAGCAGGCATGCAGGGGGGGTAGCAGGCATGGGAGTGAGCAGGCATGCAGGGAGTGTAGCAGGCATGCAGGGGGGGTAGCAGGCATGCAGGGAGTGTAGCAGGCATGCAGGGAGGTGGGGGGCATGCAGGGGGTGGGCATGCGGGGGGTGAGGCATGCAGGGGGGGGTAGCAGGCAGCAGGGAGTGTAGCAGGCCCTGCAGGGGTGTAGCAGGCATGAGGGGGGGTAGCAGGCATGGGGGGGTAAGGGGTGCAGGGAAAAGTAGCAGGCATGCAGGGGGGGTAGCAGGCATGCAGGGAGTGTAGCAGGCATGCAGGGGGGGGTAGCAGGCATGCAGGGGGGGGAGAGGCATGCAGGGGGGGAGCAGGCATGCAGGGAGTGAGCAGGCAGCGGGAGTGTGAGGGGTGCAGAGAGTGTAGCAGGCATGCAGGGAATGAGGCATGCGGGGGGTTTCAGGCATGCAGGGGGTGAGCAGGCATGCAGGGAGTGTAGCAAGCATGCAGGGAGTGTAGCAGGCATGCAGGGGGGGTAGCAGGCATGCAGGGAGTGTAGCAGGCATGCAAGGAGTGTAGCAGGCATGCAAGGAGTGTAACGGGGATGCAAGGAGTGTAGCAGGCATGCAGGGAGTGTAGAAGGCACGCAGGGGGTGTAGCAGGCATGCAGGGAGGTTGCAGGCATGCAGGGAATGAAACAGGCATACGGGGGTGTAGCGGGGATAGGGTGTAGCAGGCATGCAAGGAGTGTAAAAAGGATGCAGGGAGTGTAAAAGGAAGCAAGGAGTGGCAGGCATACAGGGAGTGTTGCAGGCATGCGGGGGAAGTAGCAGACATACAGGGGTGTAGCAGGCATGCAAGGGGGAGCAGGCATGCAGGGGGTGTAGCAGGCACGCAGGGAGTGTAGCAGGCATGCAGGGAGTGTTGCAGGCATGCAGGGAATGTAGCAGGCATACAGGGGGGGAGCAGGCATGAAGGAGTGTAGCAGGCATGCAAGGAGTGTAGCAGGCATGCAGGAGTGTAGCAGGCATGCAGGGAGTGTAGCAGGAATGCAAGGAGGTAACAGGCATAAAAAAGGGGTAGCAGGCACGCGGGGAAATTGGGGGATGCAAGGAGTGTAGCAGGCATACAGGGGGTGTAGCAGGCATGCAGGGGGTGAACAGGAAAGAAAAGTGTAGCAAGCATACAGGGAGGGGTAGCAGTAGTGCAGGGGGTGAGGTTTCCCCCCTTCCAAAACTAAGCCCTGCCCCGTCCTCCCTATCTTCCCGATGCCAGCAAATCTCTTTCAATAAAGGTAAGTAAATGTTATTTTAAATGTTTATTTCTTTTATTTATTTATAAAAAATTGTATTGTATTTATGTGTGTTTTCTGTATGCAAAACTATAGTTATTCTTTAAAAAATTATTTTTTTTTGAATATTTTTGGATGTCTGGAACGGATTAATTGTATTTAAAAATTTTTTTCTTTTGGGTGGTTTTGGGTTTGGGTGGGTCTAGCTCCGGGAAAGGATTAAAAAAGGCCAGGGCCCCTGTATTTTGGGGGTCGGGGAAAGGACTAATCTAATTTACATTTTTCCCCCTTTGGGGGAAAAATTTTTGGGAAAAACCTTGAACAGCATTGGGGGAAAAAGAAAGTTAAAAACTCGGGTACCACTGTATATAAAAAATCTTGAGGTGCTTAAAAATGAAAGAAAGTTATACACAGATGGGGAAACTAAAAAAAAATGGTTATTAATTACCAAAACATTGTGTTCTATTTCTTAAGTTTCTCGAACCCTTTTTTTTCCTCATTATTTCCTCATATTCTTTAGTTCAGTTCACACAATTTTCTGATTATCAGCTACTTTGGGGAACGCACCCCAGTGAACCCGGTTAGCGGCGTTTTTAGCGGCCCCGGTTAGGGCCCCTTTTCCCCGGGGTTTGCATCCGATCCGTCTCCCCGGGTGGGGCGTTTTCGTTTTAGTTTGCCTGTGTCTCTTGGTGTGAAAAGGGAAACTTCTCCATTCATCCAAACATTTCGCTTTTTTTTTTGTGTTTTTTTCAGTGCAACTGCGAAAAAGTAACCATGGTTCCAAAGGGGTTTCCCAGTAAAATTCCTGTGGCAAAGAGAGTGAAACACCATGGAATTTAAGAAAGAGGTGATTGAAAAAATGAGAGTTAGCGGGTGCTAGAACTTGCCAGGATGTTTAAACACAAATCAACAATTACAACCATCCTGTAAAAAAAAGAACAAATCAAGGATGCTGATGTTGCCAAAGGAGTAAAGGGGTTACGAAAAAAAAGGTCCCCAAAAAGGGGAAAAATGGAAAAGTTATTGTTATTGTGGATTAAAGAAAAACAAATAGGGGGAGACAGTGTAGTGGAATCTGTTATTTGCATGAAGATCTTGTGAAGAAAACTCCTGGAACAAGTGTTGGTAGTGAATTTGGGGGCCCGCAAAGGCTGGTTTGAAAATTTAAAAATTTTGTCATACACAGTGTTGAAGGGGATGGTGAGGCTGCAAGTTCTGACAAACGTGTTTAAAAGTTTGTGCAGGAATTTCAGGACTACAAAAAAAGTGAAAATCTGAAACCCCAACAAGTATTTACTGAATTTGGGGGAAAAAAGGCCTGTTTTAAGAAAATGCCAACAGGACCTCCATCATGCAGGAGGAAAAGACTCCCCCGGACACAAGCCAAAAAAAGGGCTTTTAAATCTCATGTTGTGAAAATAATGCAAGTGGGGATTTCAAAGTGAAGCCTTTACCTTAAAAAAATGTCCACAAGAAAAGATTGTGTGTGATGTGGAAATCAAATCAAAATGTTTTCACATGGTCAATTTTCAAAGATTGGGTTGAGGATTTTTTTTGGCCCAAGTGAAAAAAAATACCTTCAGGAAAAAAAGGGACTCAAGTGCCTCCTGGTACTGGACAATGCCCTGCCCCCCCAGACTTGGAAGACCAAATGTTTAGGGATTTAAAAATTTAAAAAAAGTGAAGTTCTTGCCTCCTAACACAACTCTTCCAGCCCGGGGGCCCACAGGTCATTTCTAACTTCAAGAAACTGTCCCCCGGCATGTTTCAGAAGTGCTTTGAAATGACCTCAGCCCCCTGAATTGACCCTTAGAGAGTTCGGAAAAGAATCCTTCAATGTCTACAACTGCATAGGCCTTATAGGTAAGGCTTGGGAGGGAGTGACTCCCAGGATTTTAACTCTGTTTGGGGGCCCCGTGGCCGGATTGTGTTGAAAAGGGGATTTAGGGGGGGGCCCGCCTGTTGTGGTAACCACTGAAGAGTTGCAACAGCTGGAACTAAAAATTCATCAGACCAAAGATGAGGCAATTCTTCTGCGGGAAAATTAAAAATTTGTTCTATGTGGACTAAGGTAAATTTTTGAAAAAACCATCCTGACCAAGCTAAAAAAGGATATCTGCAACATGTTTAGTGAAAAAAACCTTTCTCACTTCAGGGAAATGTTAAAGGCGCCAGAAACAGGCACTCTGGACAGTTATTTTTTTGAAAGGGGGTCCAATGACTCTCAAGCTGGTCCTATGGCATTAAAAGACAAAGAAGGGAAGAACCCCAGAGGGGGGCTTGTTACCTGAAGTCCTTTTGGAGGGAGTTTCCCCCCTTCCAAAAATAACTCCCCCCCATCTTCCAGAAGCCAGCATTAGTCTTCAATAAAGGTATGTAATACTGATTTAATTTTTAAAAAAAAAATTTTTTTTGAATATTTTTTTTCGGGAAACGGTTAATTGTATTTACATTAATTCTTATGGGGAAAATTATTTTGGTTAAAGGCCTAGCCCCCGGAATGGATTCGGCCGCTAACCGTATATTTAATACAACTTATATATTCAATATTTTCATACAATATATCCCCCTTATTATATACCTGTTAAAGCTTTTTAAAAAAATTTTTATACTTTTTTTTTAACAGTTTAACACAAAATGTTGAGATGTTTAAAAAAAAAAATAAATGCATAGATCGGAAACTCAAAAAATCATTAATACAGTAGGGCCCCGCTTTTTGGTGTTTCGCCCCCCCTTCCACTAAACGGACATTTCAAATTAACCAAAACCTATACGACTCCTTACACCTGACTTTCAAAAGGGGGCCCCGGCCAACCACTTGGTTTACATTCTCCATAAGCACAACTCTCCATTATGTCTGGAAATTTTCCCAAAAAATTTAAGTTTTTTTAAATTATTTTATATTTTATATAAGAAATTTCTCGGGGTAATTATATTTATGTGTACCTGTCCCCAAGTAAATTTTTTCACACTGTGCTGGCGTGCAGGTACACGTTAAAATCACTAAGAGTGTCTTATTAGTCTTGAGTATGCCATAAAAATGAAAAATAATAACACAATAATAATCCCTAATTTCTTTAAACCCCCGAGGTTCGAGCCATAGTTCTCCCCGTCCAGGGCCCAAAAAATTAAAAAAAAAAAATTTTTTTTCTTTTGAAATGGTAGAGAATCTTTTTTTGAAGGTAATAAAACAAAAAGTATGAAATTTGATGGAAACCTGATGAAATTACACTCACAAATTTTACTGTGTCAGAGATATTTATGCATTGGAATTTTTTCCTTTGACTCCTATTTTAGGCCAATTACTTTTTTCCAGTCGAAAATTCTTGAGCACAAGAAACTGCCCATTCGATTTTTTTCAACTCCCCCCCACTGACTAAATTGGTAATTTGCCCAAATTTTACACAAACAAAACACGGGGCCCCCCGAAATCGTACTGCTCCCAACTCGAACAATTTTAAGTGTTTTTTTGTTCATTTGTAGTCTTTAGCAACAAAAAAACAATATCATTTTTTTTTTTTGTAAGATCTGGATGTCTAAAAAAAAAAAAAAAAAGTTTTTGGCCCGGGGTCCCAGGAACGTAACCATATTTCTCCCATAAGTTTTTTTAGTTTATATAACAGATTTATCTAACAGAAAATTTTCACGAATGTAACTACAGTGTAATATGAGGGTCTATTGGGGTTTTTTTTTTTTAAAAATTCCCCAATAAACACTGCAGGCATTCCTGGCATTAAAATAACATTTCTTCTGTTTATTAGTTACGTTTCCAGGCTTAACAAAAAAAATTCCCCTTTTTATTTTTTTTTTACATATGCATGATAATCTTTTAATGTATTTGTGTATACCAAATAAACACACTTAAAACCAAAAAAAAAAAGATTTACTGCTATGCAATAATGTAATAATTGTATAAATAATATCAGCGCATTCGTGAAAATATATTCGACCCACCCCCTTTTTTGTGTATTGGACGCGTGAAAAATCCATTTACTCTTTTAAAAACAACAAAATCAAACATTTCCACTAATTTGAGCTTAATTTCAAGCTATTTTCAGTACTAAAACCAGCTATTTTCAGTACTAAAACCAATCAAAATCATCGCTATTTCTGTAATAAAATCTTCCATTCTATCAAATGAGCCAAAAAAAAAGTGAATACAACCGAAAAACCATAGAAAATACCCCGGGTTTCAGTTTTTTCTCTACACTGCGTGCTGCAGGAATTTTTTTATATGGTGCACACTTACCACATAGATCCATTCCCTCATATCTAGGCCCAAATTTACCGCTCACAGCTTATCTGAGTGAGCGGGGGCTCATGGCATAAAACCCCGGCTTAGACCCAGGCTTCAAAACCGTAGAACTATGGGAGGGCCCCCTTTAAAGGGGGTTTAAAAGTCATATTTACATTAATACGTATAACTTTTTTTATTAATCCATTATGTTTTTTTTTCAAAATTATATAATAAACACGCCACGTAAAAAAATAAATATGAGATTTTGTTTAGTCGTCTTGTCAGAGTGTAAGAAAAAAAAACATGTTCTCTAATTCAACACCAAAGAAAATACAAACAAATAATATTATTAAATAACTGTAGAAAATTTTTTTTTTTTAAAATCAATTTAAGACTTTCCCCAAAAACCACCTACTCACCCTAAACTAAATACTCATACTGTAAATAGCCTTCAAAAATTGCTAAAAAATTATTTTCCTATAAAATAAATTCAATTTTTACAATTATTTCCACCTAATCCCCCCAAACTAAATACTCAAACTGTAAATTCCCCCAAAAAAAGCTCAATGTTATTTTCATTAAGAAAATTTTAAATTTTTTCTATTATGTTCCATCCTACTAAACACTATAATAATAATAATAATAATAATTTTTAAATAATAAAAATTTTTTTTCGGAAGTTACAAGTATACATAGGTATTGGTTTTTTCAATTATAAAACTGTAATGCAAGGAGAGCCACTGGCATGCCATGGCATTAGGGGCAGTTTTGTCTAAAGACTTATTCATATGTACATAATACTAGAGAAATTGATTGAGTTTATTCTAGTTATATATTATTTCAAATTACAATATGATCATACTATACTATTAAAAAGACAATACTAGAGAAATTGGTTGAGTTTATTCTAGTTGTATATTTTATTTCAAATTACAATATGTTGATGCTATACTAAAAATAACAATACTGGGGGTTTTTTCTTCTAGTTATATATTTTATTTCAAATTAACAATATGATGATACTATACTTTAAAAAATGACAATATGATGATATGAAATTGCAACAAGTGTTAAGGAGGATGACAATATAAAACTGAGATTATCTTAAAAAAAATAACATTGGGTTTGGAAGTTTGTTACAGTATGAGTATGTATTTAGTAGGGGTGAGTAGGTGATTTTTGAGAAGACCTTTTTGAATTGATTTTCCGACAAGGTTAACTTAAATTTACTGGTAATAATTCCAAAATTTTGGGGCCCTTTTGTGCATAGAATTTTACATTGGTTGGTATGGACGGGGGTAGTCAAATATGATCTGTTTTCTTGTGTTGTGGTCGTGGGACCTATTAAAGTTGGAGGGAATCTTGAGGGGGGGTTTGATATTAGCATGTAGAGTTTTATGTATGTATGTAGTAGGCACATGAATAGGTAGGGGAATTTTTTTTTCGGTAAGTAGTTTTAAATTTTTTTAATATAGGTGGGGTATCTGTCAAAAAAGGGGGGAATTTGTTATCATCCTGACCGCCTTTTGCTGGGTTATGAGTGGTCTAAGGTGATTTAATGTTGTTGAGCCCCATGCACAGATTCCATAGGTGAGATAAGGGTAGATAAGTGAATGATATAGTGCAATGAGAGCTGGTTGTGGCACATAATAGCGTATCTTTGATAAATCCCTGTCTTTGAGATTTTTTTGGGGAAATTTTTGTATGTGTGTTTGGAATTTAAGACTACTAGTTACAATGTCTATCATCATTTTATAATGAACAATGTATTATCATCATATCAAAATTTGAACGCTCTACCAATTCAAACTCACTCAATTACTCCAATATTATGTTCATAGTCTATAAGCCATTAGATTAAGCTGCCCCTAATGCCAAGGCATGTCAGTCTCTCCTTGCACCTCAATTTATATTTTAAGTAAACCCATGTACACCAGCAAAGAAATAAAATTGTATTTGTATTTGTATTTGCAGTCTTCACTCAGAGCATCATTCCTTCTAAAAAACCCTAATACGTATAATATAATATAATAATAATATCTTTATTACACAAAAAAATGAATACCCGCTTTGGATGTTTATCACCTTAAGAAAGCTTTTGATACAGTAGATCACAACATCCTACTCCTCAAGCTTGATCATTATGGTAAAAGAGGCCAGGCACTTGATTTTAAAGTCCTACCTTACTAATAGAAAAATACGTCTCTGTCAAGTACATAACCTCCCAACAAGACCCCTGGACACTGGTGTACCACAGGGTAGAGTTCTTGGTTCCCTCCTTTTTCCCTTTTTTTCAACGATCTTCCAAAATCACAACAACTTATGTCTATTCTCTTTGCTGAACACACTTTTGTCATCTCCCACCCAAATCTAGCCTCACTCAACACATTGTTAACAAGAGCTTGCAAAAATAAACATGGATGACTGTCAATAAACTTACACTTAATACAGACATTTTGATTGGGAGTAGAGCAAGTGAGGACCAACTAAACATTATGTTAACAACACCCTTATTGCTAAACATAATGAGGGAAAATTCTGGGCCCCCTTGACAGCAACCCAAATTCAACACCCATATCCAACACAAAACAAAAAAAGTTTTAAAACAGTTGGCATCCTCTCAAAGATACGTTATTATATCGCCATAAACAACTACTTACACTATACATACTTTCACTGATCTACCCATACCCACCTATGTATTTTTGGGGTTCCCCAACAAAAACCACCTAAAATCAATAATAACACAACAAAAACCCCGTGTGAATGATCACACAATCCACTGCTAAAACCCCCCCCCCCACTCTTCAAAGACCTAAACCTACTCATTATACAAAACATTCACTCATACTATTGTGCAACCTACTTTACAGAAGAATCAATTCTAATATAAATCCCAACTTAAAACACTTTTCAACAGTGCAATAGGACTCTTTGAACAACACTAGGCACAAAAACTTCTATGACATTCCCAAAACAAATCTTTTAAAATCATTGTACATTGGGGCCCAAAATCTGGAACTCTGCCAGAAATTCCAGAACCACTGGTTCAGCTAACATTATTAAAACTACAGTTAAAAACACTTTATCTTCTTAACTTATCCCAGCCCATCATAAATACATATATAAAAACCATACGTACATGCATTTGCTCAATATCAAAACATTGGTAAAACTTTCTCATCAATATAATCAATATATACTTACTCCAATATCTGTATTCATCTCAAATGTTAATCACTCCATTTTATCTGCCAGATTTTAGGGCCTAAAATCTGGAACTCCCCAAAAACTCTAGAAGTGCTGACTCAACCACCACTTTCAAAACTACTGTTAAAAAAACCTCATCTCCCTAACACACCCCATCATCACCTATGTGAAAACCACCTATTCTTTTTTTTTTTTTCATGAACACATCCAAAACCATATAGACTTACTCTCATTATCTCTAATTTCCCTAATTTACACTTACACTCACCCAAATGATTTAAAACATAAATTCCTAATATAGTTATTGATTAATAAATTTTGGGAGTCCAAAATGCCTAAGATACTCTTCCAATATATGAGCTTTCATAGTAACAGTGTATAACGCCAAGACTTAACCATTCCCATTACTAAATTTACTAATTGTAATATTGTTATATGTTTTGTACTACCTCACTATTATAAATCTTATTATAATCACTTCAGTTACCTAACTTTTATATCAGTATGGAATAATTTATATTAAAATGTACTGCTCCATAACGTGTCAATATAGAGTAAGAATTAGTATCAGTCTGCGGGAAATGCCTAGGCATGCTAGTGGCCTTCTTTGTAATTAATACAGTGGTACCTCGAGTTACGGACTTAATTCATTCCAGAATGCTGTTCGAGTGCCGATACCGACGAATTTGTTCCCATAAGGAATAATGTAAATTAGATTAATCCATTTCAGACCCCCAAAAATACACTTGCAAAAGCACTTACAGAAATACACTTACATAATTGTTTGAGTTGGGAGCTGCTCGTATGTCGAGGTACCACTGTACTTATAACATGTAAAACCACACATTGTAAGCTTTGCAAGGAAATAAACACTTTTATTTTCAAGGTCAATAATCAAATTGTACATCTTCTCTACAAGACTTTTTAAAGCCATATAGTATTACCTAATAGAATACTCAAGTCTCTTGTATTCATTGTAACTCATCTAATGACAATATGTACTGTTATTGCCTTATTAAGCTTAAGTTAATTTTAAGTTTGCCTGAAATGCTCTGTATATAAATGGGCTTTTTGCATGTACACCCAACTATTATACTACTTAGTACAAACATGTATTATGTCAAAATAAAATATTATTATTATTATTATTATTATTATTATAAGGAGGATTACCAACAGACCCCTGGCTGTCTTCAAGACCCTTGGCTGTCTTCAAGACCCCTAGCTGTCTTCAAGACCCCTGGCTGTCTTCAAGACCCCTGGCTGTCTTCAAGACCCCTGGCTGTCTTCAAGACCCCTGGCTGTCTTCAAGACCCTGGCTGTCTTCAGACCCCTGGCTGTCTTCAAGACCCCTGGCTGTCTTCAAGACCCTTGGCTGTCTTCAAGACCCTGGTTGTCTTCAAGACCCCTGGCTGTCTTCAAGACCCCTGGCTGTCATCAAGACCCCTGGTTGTCTTCAAGACCCCTGGCTGTCTTCAAGACCCCTGGCTGTCTTCAAGACCCCTGGCTGTCTTCAAGACCCTGGCTGTCTTCAAGACCCCTGGCTGTCTTCAAGACCCTGGCTGTCTTCAAGACCCCTGGCTGTCTTCAAGACCCATGGCTGTCTTCAAGACCCCTGGCTGTCTTCAAGACCCTGGCTGTCTTCAAGACCCTGGCTGTCTTCAAGACCCCTGGCTGTCTTCAAGACCCCTGGCTGTCTTCAAGACCCCTGGCTGTCTTCAAGACCCCTGGCTTCTTCAAGACCCCTGGCTGTCTTCAAGACCCTGACTGTCTTCAAGACCCTGGCTGTCTTCAAGACCCCTGGCTGTCTTCAAGACCCATGGCTGTCTTCAAGAAGTAACTGGACAGGCACCTAAAGTCAGTACCTGACCAACCGGGCTTTAGTTCGACGTCGGTCTACATGCAGCCAACAGAACAGCCTGGTTGATCAGGCCCTGATCCACCATGATGTCGTGGGTGGTCTTTCATAGATTTGGGTAATAACACAGATGTGATTAGGTTGGAACTTGCTGTACTGGAGGTAAAATATATGGGAGTACACTCAGAGCGTGTAGCAGCCTGGCCTGTCTACCTTGCTCTCTGGACTATAACTGACGCTGGAGGGCGAGAGGCGTTCATATTCGAGAATGACCTTTGACACGTCTTAAGGAAGTGATCACGTGAAATGCTTGTGACTCAAGTATCAGTTATATGCTACTAATACTATCACTGAACTACTAGTGACAATGAGGCCTGGTCATGGACCGGGCTGTGGGGGCGTTGACCCCCCGAAACCCCCTCCAGGTATAACAAGGGGCTTTCTATATAGTAGTATGTGACAGCAGCAGCTGCCACTGACACCCAGGTACCTACTTACTGCTAGGTGAACACTGGCAGCAGGTGTAAGGTAACTAACACCCAGGTTACCTACTTACTGCTAGGTGAACACTGGCAGCAGGTGTAAGGTAACTAACACCCAGGTACCTACTTACTGCTAGGTGAACACTGGCAGCAGGTGTAAGGTAACTAACACCCAGGTTACCTACTTACTGCTAGGTGAACACTGGCAGCAGGTGTAAGGTAACTAACACCCAGGTACCTACTTACTGCTAGGTGACCACTGGCAGCAGGTGTAAGGTAACTAACACCAGGTATCTAATTACTGCTGGGTGAACAGGACAGCAGGTGTAAGGTGACTTAACATCCAGGTACCTACTTACTGCTAGGTGACCACTGGCAGCAGATGTAAGGCAATTAACACCCAGGTACCTACTTACTGCTAGGTGACCACCGGCAGCGGTGTATGATACCTAACACCCAGGTACCTACTTACTGCTAGGTGACCACTGGCAGCAGGCGCAAGATAACTAACACCCAGGTACCTACTTACTGCTAAGTGAACAGGGACAGCAGGTGTAAGGTACCTAACACCCAGGTACCTACTTACTGCTAGGTGAACACTGACAACAAATACCTGAGTGTGGACCCCGGCAGTTATATACCGCTCTCACAGCTATAATACTGTATAATTATACATCTACAACAGCCAGCGGTGTGGAATTATAGTTCTATATGTTGTAGAAGTTGTAAACACCCTTCAGTAACGTTGATCCAAGGCAGAGGAGTGGGAATTAAGAGAGGAAGTCTAGGTGTTGTTGTTGTTGTTGGGATATAGAGCCTCTGCTGAACTGAGTCGTCCAGGGAGACCACCAGTGAAAGTAGGTACGTAAGTAGATAAATAAGTAGGTAAATAAGTAGGTAGGTAAGTAGGTAAATAAGTAGGAAGGTAAGTGGTAAATAAGTAGGTAGGTAAGTAGGAAATAAGTAGGTAGGTAAATAAGTAGGTAGGTAAATAAGTAGGTAGGTAAATAAGTAGGTAGGTAAATAAGTAGGTAGGAAGTACATAGGAAAGTGGGTAGGTAGGAAAGTAGTTAGGTAAGTCAGGAGTAGGTAGGTAAGTAAGTAGGCAAGTAAGTAAGAACATAAGAACATAAGAAAGGAGGAACACTGCAGCAGGCCTGTTGGCCCTTTCTAGGCAGGTCCTTCACATTCCATCCCACTAACAGAATATTTGTTCAACCTAATTTTCAATGCTACCCAAGAAATAAGTTTTGATAATTTTATTTACTCATGTGCAATTCCCACTCAAATCCAACCCCTTTCACTCATGAATTTATCCAACCTAAATTTAAAACTACCCAAGGTCCTTGCTTCAATAACCCTACTAGGCAGACTGTTCCACTCATCAACTACCCTATTTCCAAACCAATACTTTCCTATATCCTTTCTAAATCTAAACGTATCTAACTTGAATCCATTATTGCGGGTTCTCTCTTGGAGAGATACCCTCAAGACCTTATTTATATCTCCTTTATTAATACCCATTTTCCACTTGTATACCTCGATCATGTCTCCCTCATTCTACGCTCTTACAAGTGAATGTAATTTAAGGGTCTTCAATCTTTCTTCGTAAGGAAGATTTCTAATGCTATGTATTAATTTAGTCATTCTACGCTGAATGTTTTCTAACGAATTTATGTCCATTCTGTAATATGGAGACCAGAACTGAGCTGCGTAATCTAGGTGAGGCCTTACTAATGATGTATAAAGCTGTAATATAACCTCTGGACTTCTGTTGCTAACACTTCTTGATATAAATCCCAGTAATCTATTTGCCTTATTACGTACGCTTAGGCATTGCTGTCTTGGTTTAAGGTTGCTGCTTACCATCACCCCCAAGTCCTTCTCGCAATCTGATGGCTAAGTTCTACGTTATTTAACTTATAAGTGCTTGGGTTATGGACACTCCGAGCTTTAGAACTTTGCATTTATCTACATTGAACTGCATCTGCCATTTTTCTGACCAGGAATTGAGTTTGTCTAAATCCTCCTGTAGTTCACTGACATCTACGTCTGAATCGATTATCCTACCTATCTTCGTGTCATCAGCGAATTTGCTCATATCACTAGAAATTCCCTCGTCAAGGTCATTTATATATATTATAAACAACAATGGGCCCAAAACCGATCCCTGAGGAACGCCACTTGTTACAGATCCCACTCCGATTTAACCCCATTTATGCACACCCTCTGCTTCCTATTGGTGAGCCATGACTCGATCCATGACAACACTTTTCCCCAATGCCATGAGCAGCCACTTTCTTTAACAGTCTCTGATGTGGTACTCTATCAAAAGCCTTACTAAAATCCAAATAAACAATATCGAATTCTTTATCATTATCAACTGCCTCAAAAGCCTTACTGAAAAAGTTAATAAATTAGTTAGGCAGGAACGGCCCCTGGTGAATCCATGCTGAGTATCATTAATCAAATTATGCCTATCGAGATGGCTTCTTATGTTATCAGCTATAATCGACTCTAGTAATTTGCCTACAATTGATGTTAGACTTATTGGGCGGTAATTTGATGGTAACGACTTGTCCCCTGCTTTAAAAATAGGAATTACATTAGCCATCTTCCACGTATCCGGCACTACACCTGTTTGAAGAGATAGGTTAAAAATGTTAGTTAAGGGTTCACAGAGTTCTATTTTGCATTCCTTAAGAACCCTTGAAAAAAGCTCATCAGGGCCTGGCGATTTATTTTGCTTCAAACGGTCTATCTGTTTGATAACCTTATCGCTAGTGACTGTGATACTACATAATTTATCTTCTTCAGGCCCACTAAAATACCTAATTCTTGGGATATTATTAGTGTCTTCCTGAGTGAAAACCGAGAGAAAATAATTATTAAAAATAGAGCACATTTCATTCTCTTTGTCAGTAAGATACCCATAATTATTTTTAAGGGGACCTATCTTATCTCTAACTTTTGTTCTATACACCTGGAAAAAACTTTTGGGTTAGTTTTCGAATCCCTAGCAACTTTAATTTCGTAGTCCCGTTTAGCTTTTCTTATCCCCTTTTAACGTCCCTCTTAATGTCAATATACTGACTCATAAGATGACCCTCACCTCTTTGATACGCATATAAATTCCTTTCTTCTGCCCTAAAAGATATTTGAGCCTATTATTCATCCATTTTGGGTCATTTCTATTCGATCTAATTTCTTTATATGGGATAAATGTTATTTGGGCAGCATGTATAGTGTTCAGAAAACTGTCATATTGATAGCCTCTTCATTACCCCAGTCCACAGATGATAAGTGTTCTCTAAGTCCATTGTAATCTGCTAAGCGAAAATCTGGGACCGTTACTGAGTTATTCGTACTATGAAACTTCCATTCAATGCCAAAGGTAATTGATTTGTGGTCGCTTGCGCCGAGTTCCTCTGTAATTTCTAAATTATTAACAAGGGTTTCCTTGTTTGCCAGAACTAAGTCAAGCAGGTTATTTCCCTTGTAGGTTCTGTCACAAACTGCTTCAAAAACAATCTTGAACTACTTCTAAGAAGTCGTTAGATTCTAAATTCCCAGTCAAAAATTCCAATCAATTTGACTAAAGTTGAAATCACCCAGAATAACTACGTTATCGTGCATTGTGGCCTTAACAATTTCCTCCCATAGTAGTCTCCCTTGGTCCCTATCTAAGTTTGGGGACGGTATATCACACCTAAAATCAATTTTTCATGCCCCTCTGAAAATTCTATCCAGACAGACTCTGTATGTGTTATTTCAGACTTTATTCCCTTTTTATGCAACAGTTCAAGCGATCTCGGACATACAGTGCCACTCCACCCCCCTTTCCGAAACTTCTGTCTACTTGGAACAATTTAAAACCCTGTATATGACATTCAGCAGGCATGTCCCTATTTTTTGTATTGAACCACGTCTCAGTTATGGCAAATACATCAATGTTACCTGCACTTGCAACTAATCTCAAATCGTCCATCTTATTCCTAGCACTACGACTATTTGTATAATACACTTTTAAAGACCCTCCTTTCTCTTTACCCTTCCTGCTCCATTCTGTTTTACCACTATACCTATTACTGTCCTTGTTATTGTTAAGATTTTTATATCAAAGCCTAGATCTATATTTCGACATTCAGTATTTTCCATTTCTAAACACATACCTCTAACTAATCCTAGTTTAAAGTCCTAACAACACCCTCAACTGAGCTAGCAAGAAAATCCACACCTGCCCTGGATAAGTGAACCCCATCCCTGGCATACATGTCATTTCGGCCATAGAAGTGGTCCCAGTTGCAAATGAATGGTACTGCATTGTCCTTACAGTGTTTGTCCAGCCAGCAATTGACACCAATTGCCCTGGACAGCCATTCATCTCCAACTCCTCTCCTTGGCAAAATACCACATATGACAGGGTTCCCACCCTTCTTCCTAATTATGTCTATTGCTGACCTATACCTGCTAGTCAGGTCCTCACTCCTACGTCTGCCAACATCGTTGCCTCCAGCACTGAGACAGATAATAGAATTGCTCCCATTACCTCTCATGATGTCGTCCAGACGGCTAAAAATATCCTCCATCCCAGCCCCAGGAAAGCAAACCCTCTGTCTCCTACTTCTCTCTTTCAAGCAGAAGGCCCTATCCATATACCTAATTTGACTATCCCCAACAAGAACAATGTTCTTACCTTCCTTGGTGTTGTTCGTGATGTTCCCTGTAGTCGACTCACATTCATCGGGTAACACGGAGAATCGGTTCGATGTTTCCACAACAGGTTTCTGGTTCTTCGTTAATTCTACCTCTCCATCCATCCTCTTGATCTTTAACTTTGTCCCATGCATTCCGGCCACTGTCCAGGTTCCTTTCTTGGCTTGAGGATTCTCAACAGGAGGATTACTACGAATCCTCTTGTTTTCCTCAGTCAGTCGCTGTATCTCAAGCTTAGCTACCCTCAGTTCTTCCTTCAGCTGCTGGTAGAGTAGCTCAAGAGAGGACATCTTGTTCAGATTCACAGAGAGCACACAGGACACGTCTTCACTGAGTTAAGTCAGGTCCACCACTGAGTTAAGTCAGGTCCACCACTGAGTTAAGTCAGGTCCACCACTGAGTTAAGTCAGGTCCACCACTGAGTTAAGTCAGGTCCCGAAACCCTCTCCAGGTATACATAAATACAGTTACATAAGTTATCATACATAGCAGCATATGAGTAGATTATCCTCCAGGATAACCCAAGAAAGTCAAAGTGAGTTATTTCCATCATCAGCACACCTCCCCCCAGAACCCACAGAATGACCCTACAACAGAGTCAAATGCTATGTTTGCGCCTTTCACAGAGACCCACATAAGGGATCACTTGGACAATGAAATATGGATCCCTGGCTACAACCTATACAGATGTGACAGAGTGAACAGGCAAAAAGGGAGGGTTGGGCTATATATCACAGAGTCACTTATATGTTCAGAACTACTAAATGCATCAAATGATGTAGTTGAAGTATTAGCAATAAAGATCGAGAATCAAAACCTTGTCATCGTGGTTGTATACAAGCCTCCGGATGCAGCGTCCCAACAATTCCAGGAACAGCTTCTGAAAATTGACCACTGTCTGGAAAATCTTCCAGCTCCTGCCCCCATCATCTTACTCCTGGGGGATTTCAACCTAAGGCACCTAAAATGGAGGAGCATTGCAAACAATGTGGTAGCAGAGATAACACCAGGAGGCAGCTCAGATGAAAACTCGCACACACATGAACTTTTAAATCTCTTCGCCAAATTCACCTTAAACCAGCAAATAGTAGAGCCTACAAGATTAGATAATACGCTGGACCTCATCTTCACCAACAATGATGATCTGATACGAAATGTCATCATATCAAAAACAATATACTCAGATCACAACTTAATAGAGGTCCAGACATGCATGCGGGGAGCCCAAGATCAACAAAATGTGATCAGCCGCGAGGAAGCCTTCTCCAAATTCAACTTCAATAACAAAATCATAAGGTGGGACCAAGTAAACCAAGTCCTAAATGATATACAATGGGAAGATAGCCTAAGCATCACGGATCCTAACGTATGTCTAGAACAAATTAACTCTGTGGCACTTGAGGTTTGCTCAAGGCAAATTCCCTTAAGAAAAGGGAGGAAAAGATGCAAACAAGAAAGAGAGAGGCGCTCCCTATACAGGCGAAGGCAAAGAATAACGGAGCGGCTACAAGAAGGCCAATATATCTGAAATACGAAACGAGACACTAGTCAGAGAAATAGCAAACATCGAATTAAAACTAAAGGAATCTTACAGGAATCAAGAAACGCGGGAAGAACTAAAAGCCATAAACGAAATTGAAAGAAACCCAAAGTATTTATTTTCTTATGCAAAGTCAAAGTCGAGAACACCAACCAGTATTGGGCCCCTAATTAAACGGGATGGGTCCTACACAGATGACAGCAAGGAAATGAGTGAGTTACTTAAGTCCCAGTATGACTCAGTTTTTAGCGAGCCGCTAACCAGACTGAAAATCGAAGATCTAAATGATTTTTTTATGAGAGTGCCACAGAACTTGACTGACGCATGCCTATCTGACATCACCCTGACGCCAAATGACTTCGAAAAGGCAATAAATGACATGCCCATTCACTCCGCTCCAGGCCCAGATTCATGGAACTCCGTGTTCATCAAGAACTGCAAGAAGCCTATATCACGTGCTTTTAACATCCTATGGAGAGGGAGCATGGATACTGGAGTCGTCCCGCAGTTACTAAAAACAACAGACATAGCCCCACTCCACAAAGGGGGCAGTAAAGCAATAGCAAAGAACTACAGACCAATAGCGCTATCGTCCCATATCATAAAAATCTTTGAAAGGGTTCTAAGAAGCAAGATCGCCACTCATCTAGATACCCATCAATTACACAACCCAGGGCAGCACGGGTTTAGAGCAGGTCGCTCCTGTCTGTCCCAACTACTGGACCACTACGACCAGGTTCTAGATGCTCTAGAAGACAAACAGAATGCAGATGTTATATACACAGACTTTACAAAAGCCTTTGACAAGTGTGACCATGGTGTAATAGCACACAAAATGCGTGATAAAGGAATAACAGGAAAAGTTGGTAGATGGATCTATAATTTCCTAACAAGTAGAACACAAAGAGTAGTAGTCAACAGAGTAAAGTCTGAGGCAGCTAATGTGAAAAGCTCTGTTCCACAAGGCACAGTACTCGCTCCCATCCTGTTCCTCATCCTCATATCGGACATAGACAGGGATATAAATTAAAATTAAATTAAATTAAATTAAATTAAATTAAATTAAAATTAAATTAAATTATTTTATTTCATTGCAGGTTACATGGGTATGGGAAATTACAATGTAAATTGAGTGCAAGGAGAGCCACTGACATGCCATGGCATTAGGGGCAGCTTATTCTAGTCCTTAAAAACTATGTACTTAATATTAGAGAAATTTATTGAGTTTATTCTAGTTAAAAATTATTTTCAAAATTACAATATGATGAAATTTTACTGTTTAAATTATTATATAATGATATTAGATCTTAGATTGTTACAGGTGTTAAGATTCTTGAATGATAATATGGAATTGAGATTATCTTAAGGAAAATAACATTGAGCATTTTGACATTAACTTATAATATGAGTAGGGGTAACATAATAGTAACATATTATTAAAAATTGAGATTATCGTATAGGAAAGTAACAATGAGCATTTTTCAAAGTAGTTTATAGCATGATCATTTAGGTTTGGGTGAGTAGGTGGTTTTGAGTTGAGTCTTAAATTGATTTTCAGACAAGATTATCTTAATATTTACTGGTAATGAATTCCAGATTCTGGGGCCCTTTATGTGCATAGAATTTTTACATAGGTTGATATGAACATGGGGTATATCAAAAAGTGATCTGTGTCGTGTGTTGTGGTCATGGGTCCTATTAAAGTTGGTGAGGAGAGTTTTGAGCAGAGGGTTTATATTAGAGTGTAAAGTTTTATATATGTAGTAGGCACAAGAGTAAGTATGAATGTTCTTTACGGTGAGTAGTTTGAGACTTTTGAATATTGGTGGAGTATGCTGTCTAGAGTGGGAATTTGTTATCATTCTGACTGCGGCCTTTTGTTGTGTTATGAGTGGTCTAAGGTGATTTAACGTTGTTGATCCCCATGCACAGATTCCATAGGTGAGATACGGGTAGATAAGTGAATGATATAGTGCAAGGAGAGCTGATTGAGGTACATAATAGCGTATCTTTGATAATATGCCTACTGTCTTCGAGATTTTCTTGGAAATTTGTTGTATATGTGTTTGGAATTTAAGGCTACTGTCAAGGTGGATTCCTAGGAATTTTCCCTCTGTGAGTCTTGTGATGGGTGTACCATTAAGTGTTATGTTAAGTGGAACATTTGTGGCTTTGCTTCCAAACTGTATGAAGTAGGTCTTGTCAGTATTGAGAGTAAGCTTGTTAGTCGTCATCCATGTTGATATTTTCTGTAATTCGGCATTAACAGTGTTGGCCAGTATAACTGGATTTGGGTGAGAGAAGACATATGTTGTGTCATCTGCAAATAAAATGGGTTTGAGTAGTTGTGATGCATTCGGTAGGTCATTTATGTAAATGAGGAATAGGAGTGGCCCCAGGACACTTCCTTGAGGACTCCGACTGTAATTGGTTGTGTGGAAGAGTTCGCTCCATTTGTGTACACGTATTGGCTTCTGTTGGTGAGGTATGATTTTAGGTAGTTGAGTGGGTGCCCCTTATACCATAGTGTGCTAATTTTGTGAGCAGTAAATCATGGTCGACTGTATCAAAAGCTTTGCGGAGATCAATGAAGATTCCCAGTGGGACTTCTTTTTCTCAAGTGCTGTATATATTAACTCCAACATGTGCGTAATAGCATCGTTTGTGCTCTTGTTTGTCCTGAATCCAAATTGACAGGGGTTGAGTACATTGTGTGAGACGAGGTAGGAATAGATTTGTCTATGAATTAATTTTTCGAAGATTTTAGAAAGCAATGGTAAATTAGAAATTGGTCTATAATTATTCAGGTCTGTTTGATCACCTCCTTTGTGGATCGGGTGACCCTAGCTATTTTGAGAATTGATGGAAAGGTAGAGGCTTCAATGGATTTATTGAATAGTGTTGCTATGATTGGTGACAGTACCTGTGAAGCTTTTTGTACATAAAAGTTGGTAGGCTGTTTATGTCTCCTGCCTTGTTTTTAAGGGTGTTGATTATGAGCGAGACTTCAATTGGGTTGGTAGGAGCTAGGAATAGCGTATTAGGGTAGGTGTTTGTGAGGTAGTCTGTTGGACGGGTGTTTGAGCTTGGGATTTTACTGCTAGATTCTTTCCTATGGTGGAGAAGAAAACATTAAGTCTGTTTGCTGTCTCAGTAGGTGAGAGTAGGGGTTCATCTGCTCTTGATAATTTGATGGTGTTGTTTTTCGCTATCTTATTATTTCCTAGAATTGCAGATAAGGTCTTCCAGATCTTTTCATATCACCTTTTATGTTCTGGAGTCTGTTCTCATAATACAATTTTTTTGATCTCCTTATCAGGCTGGTAAGGGTTGATGAGTAGCGTTTGGATTGTTCTCTGGTTATTAGACCCCTTCTGTATTGTTTTTCATATTGGTGCCTTTTGTTAATGGATTTAAGGATGCTGGGTGTTAGCCAGGGATTGTTAAGTCTCTTAGCTGTGATCTGTTTAGTTTTTTTAGGGCAATGTTTGTTATAGAGGTGGTGGGTTTTGTTAAGGAAATTCTTGATGCATTCATTAGTATCTGTATATGTTTCTAACTCATTATGCCAGTCAATGTTAATCATAGCTGTTATAAAGTTATTTACAGCTGACTCATTATGTAGTCTGAAGGTAACTTTTGTAATATCTAGGGGCAATTTACCAAGATTAGTTATGAGAAAGGTCGGATAGTGGTCTGTGGTGTTGTCTGTGATGATGCCTGATTTTAGAGGGGCTATAGTATTAGTCCAGATGTGGTCTAGTAATGAGGTACTAGTCTCGGAGATTCTTGTAGGTTTTGATATTGTTGGTAGTAACAAGCAGTTGCTCATAGTGTTTGTGAATTCTGTTACTTGTGGGTCCTGGTCATGTAGGAGATTTATATTGAAGTCTCCTGTGAGCAGCAAATGGTCTTTGTTCATGTGTGCATCAGTTATTAGGTTACCTAGTTTTTCACTAAAATGGTGAATGTTTGACTGTGGTAATCTGTAGATGTTTATCACTGTGAGGGGTTTTGCAGGTCTTTTGATTTAAATTTAGCTATAATATATTCTCCATGCTCATCCCTTATGCAAGAGTTATTGATACATTCAAGTTGATCTGAGTAATATATAGCTATTCCACCCCTCGCTGATCTGTCCTGCAATTGTGAATGGCTGTGTAACCTGGGATGCCATAGACATCTGTAGTATCAGGCTTCAGCCAGGTCTCAGTGAGTGTGATGATTGACATATTGGTCTGGAGGGATTGGAGTAGTGCTGTGAGGTCATCATAATGTTTGCTCAAAGATCTAACATTGTAATTGAAGATAGTTATGTTATTGTTGGCTCTGAGTAATGTCTTTGCTTGATCTGCTGTGTAATAGTTACAGTTGCTGTTGGAATCATGTAAGTCATTTAATAATAGGTTGATATCAGGATCAATTCCTGTAATCATAAGATTTGATGTGATTCTATAACTAGACCTGAGAAGAATAGATAATACTAAACTTAACAATATGATACTAGAATAAATGCTTAGGAACTATTTGATTATTACAAATTTTTAATAAGAGTTTGTAGAGATACAGGGTATTTGACAGAGTTCTTGGCACGTGAATTTGTACCTTAGTCAATTTATACAAATGCAATTAATTGAACTATGGTAGTTTACTAAAGCTGGGAATAAAGGAGCTAGGGAAAATGATAGCAAACAATGAAAGTAAAGTAAATTAGTAATAAGCCACAGTGCCGTGTCTTCCTTTGCAGATGACACCCGAATCTGTATGACAGTGTCCACCGTTGAAGACACTGCAAGACTCCAAGCAGACATAAACCAAATCTTTAAATGGGCTGCAGAAAAATATATGAAGTTCAATGATGAGAAATTTCAATTACTCAGATACGGAAAACGTGAGGAAATTCAAATCTCATCGGAGTACAAAACTAATTCCAACCACACAATAGAGCGAAAAACTAATGTCAAAGACCTGGGAGTGATCATGTCAGAGGATCTCACCTTCAAGGACAATAACACCATAGCAATCGCATCTGCTAGAAAAATGACAGGATGGATAATGAGAACCTTCAAAACCAGGGATGCAAAGCCCATGTTGACACTTTACAAATCGCTTGTTCTATCTAGGCTGGAATATTGCTGCACACAAACTGCACCTTTCAAGGCAGGTGAAATTGCTGACCTAGAAAATGTGCAGAGAACCTTCACGGCACTCATAATACGTGGAGTATACCTGGAGAGAGTTCCAGGGGTCAACGCCCCTGCGGCCTGGTCTGTGACCAGGCCTCATGTTGGATCAGAGCCTGATCAACCAGGTTGTTACTGCTGACCGCACGCAGTCCAACGTACTAACCACAGCCTGGCTGGTCAGGTACCGACTTTAGGTGCAAGCCCAGTGCCTGCTTGAAGACAGCCAGGGGTCTATTAGTAATCCCCCTGATGTATGCTGGGAAGCAGCTGAACAGTCTTGGGTCCCTGACACTTATTGTGTTGTCTCTCAACCTGCTATTGGCACCCCTGCTTTTCATTGGGGATATGTTACATCGCCTGCCTAGTCTTTTGCTTTCGTAGGGAGTGACTCTCGTGTGCAAGTTTGGTACTAATCCCTCGAGAATTTTCCACGTGGCTAGCGCTCTTGCTTCAATTATTATTATTAAATCAAATAGAAGGCTAAACCACAGGGGTT